>CM053605.1:5780469-5804265 GCA_028646535.1 Procyon lotor | reverse complement strand
TTTATTTATTTATTTATTTGAGAGATAGAGCTCATGTGCGTGTGCACCCACACCCATGAGCAGAGTGGGGATGGAGGGAAGGGCACAGGGAGAGGGAGAGAGAGAATCCCAAGCCAACTTTATACTGAGCAAGGAGTCTGATGCCGGCCTTGATCCCACAATCTTGAGATCATGACCTGAGCCTAAATCAAGAGTCAGGTGCTCGACCAATGAAACCACCCAGGCGCCCCTTTTGGAGGTCTATTAATCATAGATCCAATTCTAGATAGATATAGCGTAGATAACCAATAGATATAGGTTATTCAGATGGTTGTTTCTCCTTGTGTGAACTTTGGTAGTTTGTGTCTCTTGAGGATTTTGTCTGTTTCTTCTCCTACCAAATTCTTCATCAAAGTTTTCCATGGTATTATTTCTCTGCCATCTTTTTAACGTCCATGGATTAATAGTGATAACCCCGTCTTTCATTTCTGATATTAGTAATGTCTATCTTCTTTCTTTACTTTGTTAGCTTTTCTAGAGGTTTATCAATGTTATTGATTTTCTCCAAAAAAAAATCAGCTTTTGGCTTCGTTGATATTCTCTGATGTTTTCCTGTTTTCAGTATCATTGATTTCTGCTCTAATTTTTACGGTTTATTTTTTTCTGCTAGCGTTAGGTCTCAGTTTCTCTTTTTTCTTTAGTTTCTACAGGTGTAAGTTTAGATTATTCATTTAGATCTTTCTTCTTGTCTAATATGTGCATTCAATGCTGTACCTTCCTCTAAGCACCGCTTTTGCTACATTCCATAAATTTTAGTAAGCTGTGTTTTCATTTTCATTTAGCTCGAAATATTTTATAGTTTCTCTTGATATTTCCTCTTTTTTTTTTTTAAGATTTTATTTATTTATTTGACAGAGAGATAGAGAGCAGAAGTAGGCAGAGAGGCAGGCAGAGAGAGGGAGAAGCAGGCTCCCCACTGAGCAGGGAGCCCGATGCGGGGCTCGATCCCAGGACCCTGGGATCATGACCTGAGCTGAAGGTAGCCGCTTAACCGGCTGAGCCACCCAGGCGCCCCTTGATATTTCCTTTTGAACCCTAG
Organism: Procyon lotor; assembly: GCA_028646535.1. Lineage (NCBI taxonomy): Eukaryota > Metazoa > Chordata > Mammalia > Carnivora > Procyonidae > Procyon > Procyon lotor. The sequence continues at coordinate 5,803,187 of CM053605.1, read as the reverse complement.
AAGTGTGTTCTTTTTTCCCAAGTATTTGCGAGAATTTTCCAGCTGTTACTTCTACTTTTATTTCATTATGCTCCGAGAACATATTTTTAAATGATTTCTATCCTTTAAAAAAAAAATTTAGAGTGTGTTTTATAGCCCAGAATATGGCATATTTTAGTAAATATTCCACATGTGCTTGAGGGGTATGTGTATTTTGTTGTTGTTGAGCGGAATATGTCAATTGGATCAGGTTGATTGATGGTGCTATTCAGGTCAGCTATATTCTTACTGCTTTTCTGCCTGCTTGATCTATTAATTACTAAAATAGGGGGCATTGAGGTCTCCAACAATTGTAGGCGATTTGTCTATTTCTTCTTGCAGTTCTATCAGTTTTTGGATCAGGTACTTTGACGCTACTTTGTTAGTTGCATGCATGTTAAGGATGCCTGTGTCTTCCTAGAGCAATTGGCCCCTCTGTCACTATACAATGCTCCTTTTTCGTTCTGATAATTTCCCTTGTTCTGACGTGTGCTTTGTCTGAAATTAATATAGCAACTACAGCTTTTCTTTGATTAATATTGGTATGGTATATCTTTCTCCATCCCTTCACTTTGATCCTATCTGTGTTTTTATGTTTAAGGTGGCTTTCCTATAGACAACATATAGTTGGGGTTTTTTTTTTGTTTTATTTTTTCACTCTATTGATCTTTGTCTTTTAATTGTTACATTGAGATCATTCACAGAGTATTTGTGTAGTTGGATTAATATCTACATGTTTGCAACTGTTTTCTACTCATTATTCTTGTCTTTGTTTCTACTTTTTCTTTTCTTTTTCTGCCTTTTATGGTCTTAATTGGACATTTTGTGACCCCATTTTCTCTTCTCCCCTAGTATATGAATTATGTTTCTTTTAAAACATTTTTAGTGCTTTCCCTAGAGGTTGCAATATATATTTACAACTAGTCATATCTGTTAGTTATTTATGTACTTATTTATTTTTACTTTGCTTAATACCATTGATTTTCTTTATATCCATGTTTTCAAATTACACTGTCTTGCTTCCTGGGAGATGCAGGCATCTTCTAACAGAATGTCACCAACTTCTCCCTCCTGTCCTTATCAACATTGCTGTTGTCATTTTGCTTATCCAAATGCTCTAATCACATAGTTGCTATTATTTCTTTGAACAAACAGTTATCTCTTAGATCATTTGAGAATGGGTAATTAGTGAGAACCCCAAAAGCTAGCTTTTCTTCATATAGTTACATCAGTTGATATTTGCCATACTAGGAATTAAAACTTTGAGCACTTAAATGTTTATTTGTTCATTTAGAAAAAACAATGAACTCATTACCTGCTAATATAAATGACATATTTTATGAAAAATAACTGAAAGAAAGTAAATCAGTAAGTAGATAAGCAATGCTTTATATTTTCGTAGATATCTTTAACAGTTGTCTCAGTAGAAGACAGCTGGATTCTCCTATTGGCTCTGCATTCAATTTTTGTGACGCCACAGAACACAGATTCCTGGGAAATTTCACTATACATGTGTGACAAGACAAGAGAAAAAAAGGGTTAATAATATCTTAGTACTCTTATGAAAACAGTTTTTATCCTGGTCATACCTGAAAGGGTCTTACATAATCCCAGGGGTCCCCAGACCATACTTTGAGAATCACTATTTTAAAATAATTTTTCAGGGCCACCTGGGTGGCTCAGCCACTTGAGCTTCTGCCTTGGCTCAGGTCATGATCTCAGGGTCCTGGGATGGAGCCCCACATCGGGCTCTCCGCTCAGTGGTAAGTCTGTTTCTCCCTCTCCCTCTGTGATCTCTCTCTCTCTCTCCCCCAAATAAATAAAGTCTTTTAAAAATTAAAAAAAAAAATAATTTTTGAGATGTGCTTTTGTTTTCAAATAAAATTTATGGGTTTTAGACATCACTATTTTAACTGGTTTGGGTGATGCCTTCCACTTCCTTTATAACCAAACTTTGCTGGTATTGATTTCTTAATTCTTTTTGGGTAGTACATCATCAAATAATTTGGAGAGTGTGTCAGTAAGAATGGAGTAGATTATTCTATTGCAACAACGATTCCAAAATCTCAGTGGGTCACCGACCTCTGCTTCGGGGAACCCTCACCTTGGACTCTGTCTCCGGCTGATGAGTAGCGGCCAACTGAAATGACAGCCACGGTAACAGAGGAGAAGTGAGCATACCTAACCAGGTGTTAGCCTGGAATTCTGCCAAAGTGATACCCATCAGTCCAAGGAGGCAGGGAGATGCGATCTTACCTTTGTCCGGAAGTAAAGAACATGACATTGAAAATTGTGTGACTGGGACACCTGGGTGGCTCAGTCGGTCAAGTGTCTGCTTTTGGCTCAGATCATGATCTCAGAGTCATAGGATCGAGCTCCGTGATGGGGGGAGGGGGGGGGTCCCTCCTCAGTGGGGAGTCTGCTTCTCCTTCTTGCCCTGCCTCTTCCCTCCCCTTGTTCTCTCACTCCAATAAATAAATAAAATCTTAAATAAAATTGTGCGACCCACATAGATGGAGCAGGAGAGAAATATTTTCTGAGCCCTCCTACAATGATTTGTTTTAATTGAAGTTTGTTTGACACATTATGTTACATCAGTTTCGGATGTACTTATGCCCTGCCCAGCACAGTGTATCTTGCACAAGAATCTCGCCTTCACACATGAATAACCAAAGAGAGTGTATATTTTTGAGTCATTTCCTTTTACCTCTGAATCTATAGATTTGCATAACTGTTTTAGACATTTAGGGTTTCAGGTTTAGTTAGTTGGTTCCCCCCTCTTTTTTTCCCCACTATGTTCTGGGAAAACTCTATTCTTATTTTACAACCATTTTAGCTAATCTTTTTTTTCTTCTCTTTTTTAATGTTAACAATCATTTTAAATTTCCAGGCCCGCTGTTTTCTTATTTTCTGATCTTTTCTTCCTGTCGTCCTGGACACAATATATTCTCCTATCTGTACGACAATACTCATTTTTTGGGAAACTCTCTTCTGTCCCCAGCACTATTTCTGCGTATGCTGGGGTCGTTATTGTTCTTTGCTCACGTTGGTTCTACTTTCCAGTGGTAGGCCTGCTCTTTGTTCCTACTTAAGGGCGAGGCACTGAAGAGCTAGTCTGGAACTCCATTTAATGAGATGGGCTTGAAAACCTGTGGTCTTGGCTGTGTGAAGCCAAATGCCTGAGGGTGAAGGCTTTTTTCCCTCTGGGTCGTCTATATTTTTCCCAAGCAGCCTCGAGTCTCCTGCCTGGACACGGGTCCGCCGCATGGGGGCGTCAGAGAGGAGCCGGGAGCAGATCATTCAGTATTTTGCCTTTCAGGCAACCCTGCTTGTTAACACTGCGTCTCTCTCCCAGGCCCCACTGCTTCTCAGGGGCTGCCGGACATACTGGACCCTCTCCTTGCCTCTGGGATCCTCGGCCACCAGCGATCACTTTGGTTCTTTCCGACTTTGGTTTCAGTTTCTCACGTAACTCCCTAAAGGCTGTTTTTGTGCCTTTAATTCCTTTACTCTCCTTTTAGGGAGCCCCCTAGTCTGAGGGGAGCAAAGCACTTGTCTTGGGTCAACCAGCTTTCACCGGAAGCCTTTTTCTTTTTTAAAGGAATTCAGAGAGGGGCACCTGGGTGGCTCAGTCATTGAGCGTCTGCCTTCGACTCAGGTCATGATCCCGGAGTCCTGGGATCGAGCCCCGCATCGGGCTCCCTGCTCGGCAGGAAGCCTGCTTCTCCCGCTACCATTCCCTCTGCTTGTGTTCCCTCTCTCGCTGTGTTTCTGTCAAATACATAAAATCTTTAAAGGAATTCAGGGAAGGAATGGGTTTCATTCTGTGCTAACACGTATTTATAATGGGAAGTCCCAATGACCCTCGTAATGTGGGTTAGAAAAATCCAACATTAACACTCCACTCCAAGACGGGAGTTTGACTGGGACTCGATCTCACCACGCAAAGATCATGACCTTAGCCAAAATCAAGAGTTGGCCGCTTAACTGACTGAGCCACCCAGGTGCCCAACTGTCGGTGATTTTAATTATATATTATTATATATTAATATTATATGTCATTATGTATTATATATCAATTATATAATATATAATAATTATATATCTATTATATAATATATTATAATTATATATTATATATCAATTAATTATATGATATTTAATTATATGATATACAATGGAATCTCAAGAAACACACCAGATGGAACAGGATAAAGGGAAAGAACACTGGGCGTAGTCCCATAGTTTGAGACATAGACATTTTCTGCCTTGATGCCGGGTCATATGTGCTGCATGTATTTTTTTAACTGCAGAAAATACTTCCTGATATAGATGAAAACAAAACTGGGTTGGCTTTACAGCCATCGTGACTAAAGTTTGAAGTAGGACAATACTTAGTGTCTGCAAAGGTATAAAGAAAAACTCTTGTGAAATCCTGGCAAGACTGTAAACTAATCGATCACTTTGAAAAAGAACTTAGCAACTTAAAAGTTTGAAGGTAGTACACCCAATTACTCTAAAATTAACTTCTAGGTACATAAGCTAAAGGAATCCTTGTTAAGTGCACATAAGGAGATCTAAACAAGGGTGGTCACGAAAAGACTGCTCATAAGAACAAAAAATTGGAAGAGACCTAAACATTTACCAGTATTCAGTGGATATTGTCTATATTTATGTAAAATATAATAATACAGCAATTAAAATGCACTGATTTGACTTAAACATATCAATATGGACACATTATAAATATAATGATACATGGGAAAAGGCAAATAAATCAGGCATACCTTGTTTAAAAAAAACTTGCTACTTAGTACTATGTTCTATAATATTATCTTAGATTTTTTTTTTTTTATTTTTTTGCCTGTAAACTTCTTTTAAAAACAGTATGCATTAGTCAGGGTTCTCCAGAGACACAGAAAAGACAAAATGTGTGTGTGTGTGTGTGTGTGTGTGTGTGTGTGTGTGTGTATAAAAGAGATTTATTAATCTTGTAACTCTGAAAAAAATAAATAAATAAAATTTAAAAAAAAGAGATTTATTATAAGGAATTAGCTCATGGAGTGCCTGGGTGGCTCAGCCAATTAAGCGTCTGCCTTCGGCTTGGGTCATGATCCCAAGGTCCTGAGATTGAGCCCTGCTCAGCAGGGAGCCCGCTTCTCCCTCTACTCCCTGCTTATGGACTCTTTCTCTTTCTTTCAAATAAATAAATAAAATCTTTAAAAAAAAAAAAATGAATCACATGAATATGGATCCTGGCAATTCCAAAATCTGCCATGGGGCTGGCAGGCTGGAGCCTCATCAGAGTTGATGGTGCAGTTCTGGTCTGAAAGTGGTCTGTTGGTGAATTTCTTGCTACAGGGCAAGGTCAATCTTTTTGTTCTATTTGGGCCTTCGCCTGATTAGATGAGGCCCACCCACATTGCAGAGGGCCTGCTTACTTGAAGTCCACTAATTTAAATGTTAATCTGAGGGTATGTGCTGTTAAGTGCTGTGAAATGTGTAAGCCTGATGATTCACAGACATTTACCCCGGGGCAAATAATACATTATATGTTAATAAAAATTAAATAAATAAATAAATAAATGTTACTCTCTCCCCAAACTTCCTCCAAGTTGACACCTAAAATTCACTATCACAGTATCATATCAATTCCTGTAAAGATGTTAACATTTTTTTTTAAAAAGATTTTATTTATTTAACAGAGAGAAACACAGCGAGAGAGGGAACACTGGTAGAGGGAATGCTAGCGGGAGAAGCAGGCTTCCTGCCGAGCAGGGAGCCCGATGCGGGCTCAATCCCAGGACCCTGGGATTATGACCTGAGCCGAAGGCAGACGCTTAACGACTGAGCCACCCAGGCGCCCCAAGATGTTAACATTTTAAATTCAATGTTTTCCTTAGAAGGTTTAGGTAAAAGTCTCAGTAGTTTGGATTATCACAGGGTGAACTCTCACTGTTATATACACAAGTCTTTCTTAAATGAAATATCTTCTTCTACTGCACCCTTGATTACTCTCTCAGTAAACAATTTCCATTTATTCTTGTCCTTCCACAAGAACACTATTGGATACACATGGGCTCTCTCGATTATCTTTCGTGTCTAAAATCTTCCACTCACCACAGGCCTCTTGGACACTCAATGTTGTATTTTCGTATTGTGTCTTTGTTTCTCAGGATGTTCACAGGGAACCCAGAAGATCAAACCCCAGAAGAGCAGGGTTTCTATGAGTTTATTTTTAGGCTCTTCAAAGAGAATAAGGTGGAGATCGCAAGTGCAATAAATAAGCCATTTCCTCTCCTTATGGGCCTCCGGGACCGTGGCTTTATCCCTGAGCACAAGTACCAAGTAAGTGAGGAGACTTTGCTTATGAAACCGAGCTCCACCAATGTTCTGCCAGACCGCAGGGTGCAAAGAATAGGCCCAAGGGCCTTCCGTGGGTGGGGACCACCACCATCCCGTAAGTTAGGAATCACAGAAAACATTCCTTCTTCTGTAGGAAATGTGGGGGGAAGGGCATGCAGTGGAGATGTAGCTGGATCGGGACTGGGGACGTCAGAGAGCCACGGTGCATCTTAGGTACATTTATGCAATCGGATAACAAGAACGGAAAGCAAATAAATGAACCAGGCAACGTTTCATTACAAAGCCCTCTTATTTGACACATCGGAACCTGAGATGATTGAAACTCCCAGGCAAGTTGGGTCACGTTAGGATAAATCCAGAGGCAAATACTTGCTGCTCTCTGTCCAAATCATTTCTTGCTCTTTAGAGTGCCCTAGGTGGTCTCCCTGGGGACACTGAGGACAAGCCTCCTCTTTGTCTTGATGAATTTTCTTTGCCCTTTGGCCACGTTCATTGCAGGGGAGAGTGGTCTCCTGAATTCTTGGAGCCCTTCAGGCCAGGTCAGTCCTGGGGATTGGGCAGTGGTTACTGTCCCGTCAATAGAATGGCTTCTCCTTCCCAGTCAGGGCCACTCTTAAAGCATCCCAGCCAGGCTCTCGAAGCCCCGACAATCATTCGAGTTCGAAGCCACCTTTATTCTTCAAAATTCCTCCCTCGAGTGTGCATCACTTTCAGAGAGGTTCAAATAAGAGTCTATGATTTAAGAAGTCATCCAAACACGTGCAACATTCTAGCATTTCACGAGGGAATGGGTGGTCTAGGCTATGATCTGCATCTTCTATAACCTGGAAATCCACAGCTACATAATTCTCCATTCAATATTTTTAAGCATTTTCAAGAAGCTTGTAGGAATCATGTCCCGGTGGAAAGAGTGGTCTACGATGTGCTCAGTGAGCTGGAGGAGGCATTTGACAAGACAGTTCTGGATGTACTGTTTAGCAATCCCAACCTAAAGGCCTATCCGGACTTACTCGAGGTTTGCAGAAGCTTCCAAAATGGTAATTATAGCTTTCAACAACTTCGGGGGATTCAAGCCCATCTCATTCACCCATCCATTCATTCCCTCTTCATTAATATTTGACAGTCATCGTATTGAGCAACCGCTCCTCGGCAGGCACGGACTGTGGTGGAGAAAATGCACATGACCCGTGTCCTCATGGCACTTACAGCTGGGGGGTGGGGGGTGACAGACGTTTAGCTGAGTGACCCCACAAATGATTGCTCAGCCAGGACCTGAATTTGGGGCTGAGAAATGTAGGATTGGAATGTCTACTTTTTCGGGGGGTGGGAGGAGGGAAGGCATGAATTACGTGCTTTTGTAGGAAAGGGGAGGAAGTCTCTTTGCTACCTGTAGTCATGTTCAAAGATGAAGAGATTTTCTTTGTCTCAGAAAATGTGTCATTTGGCCCAGTTGTTGCCAGCTTACTTCTCCAGACAGTGGAGGAGTCACTAGAGGGGACTGGGGGAGCGGTGGCTGGGAAAGGACAGGGGGGCTGGTGGAAGTCTATGGCTGAAGATACAGCCTAGGAGGGAGTGTTCGGAAGCTAATTCTGGGAAGGGAAGTTGGCAGGGACCTTTGAGGGTCTGACACCCAGTGCCACGAAATTTGAAGTTTACTATTTGGGAAATAAGGAGGTAATGAAGGATTTTTAAGCAGAGAAAAAGTGAAAGAAGTCAAGGGTGCAGAATGGGATGTCCTGGCTTGTGAAAACCATGCCTTGATTGAGAGAAAAATAGATACTATTTCCGTGTTACGGTATATCCAAGTCGAAGAAGGAATAAAGGAAATAAAATACCAACCCTAAATTTTAAGTCAGTTTTATATGTGGAACCAGGATGGCCCAAGGTCATGGGTGTGAAGGAATGGCAGTTATTGTTACTGTCCACATCTCCGAGGTTCTAATCCCCTCCGTGGACTGTGGGGATCCCCTTCCTCGGACCCCAGCACCCACATCACACGTGTAGGTTTCCGGGGCTCCCCATGCTGAGGCTCACCGCACCCCCCACACCCACCATGAGGTTGCTGCTGGCGCCTCCTGGACCCTGCTGTCCAAGGGAGCCATGGGTCAGCGGTCCAATGCCAAGAAGCTGGTAGGAGGGTTGTACAACCTGCGGAGAGACACATGCCCGTGAGGGGACCCCTGTGTTCCCAAGACCTCTGACTCAAACTCTCACTCCAGAGTTTGCCTGGACAAGAAGTCAGTGTGTCCTGGGGATGCGGAAGCATCTCTTGTGCCAATAGAGCGTTTCTACCCACCCCCCATGCCCCCAGACGCTGCTGCCCCCCCTTCAGTGGGGGCTGCTTCCTAGACGTGTGCTCCTGTTGTCTTTCTTCGCCAGCGTCTTTCTCTATTTCTTGGATTTTTTCCCCCTCAGGTTTTGTGAGTCTTGCTTCTCCATCTGTCTTCGGTTGAGTTACCTTGAATTGCAGCTGCGAAGGAGGGGGTGCCCTGAGCTGCTTTCCTGCACTTTTTGTTGTCATTTCCTGGGCCTCCGGTACAGCTGTGATATTCACGTTCAGTTGTATCTTTCAAACGATATATACTTCTTGTTTGTGCCTTATAGAGTGTCTTCTTGTTGTTGTTCCCTCTATCTCTCCCCACCTATCTCATCCCAGGAAAATGCTAGTTCCTCTTCACTGTTAGTTTTCTTTGTAATAAGATATCTTCCTTCCCTGATCTGAGGTCCCATTTCTCTCTTCCTCCTTCCCTCCCTCTCTCTCTCCTTTCTCCCTTTCTTCCTTCTTTCCTTCCCCTTTCCCTCTCCCTTCTCCCTTTCCCTCTCTCCTTCCCTCCCTTTCTTCCTTCTTTCTTTCCTCTTTTTCTCTCTTACTTCTCTTTCTCTTGTTTCTTTGCTTCTTTGTTTCTTTCCTTTAAAACCTCCATCCTTAAAAGATGTTAGAGTTCTCTTTTTTTATAGAGGTCTATTTCTCTTCAAACATTACTTTTCTCCTGGTGAAATCCCTCTGCTTCTTCTCTATTCCTAGTTGCATGTAGAATTTACAAAACACATTCCATACATATTATCTATTTTAGATTAGTTTTACTACCTTATGATAGAGAAGGTAATTAGAGAAGGTAATTGAACTATTTACAACTTTTCCACCGTCCATCCTTTCTTAAACCTTGTGAGATGTACAACAGCCTCAGTCTCTGGTCCCATGAGACCTGCTGAAGGCCAGGGTTCCCCGAGTGCTGGAAGGTTCCCGCTGAACTGCTGGAGTCAGGGGTGAGCCAGTCAGGAAGCTCCTGGACACCACCAGAGGTCTCTAACTGCCTTTCCTTCCTCTTCCCAGTGATTTATGAGCACTTCCACTATGAAGCCATTGATGAAGAAGAGACAAAGGAGATGCTCCACTTACAAATACCCCAGGAGCTAGGTACGTGTGACCATAGAGACTTGTTCTCTCGTCTGCTGAGAGGACAGGCGAGCAGAGATCAGGGGGCCCAAGCTCCTCGGTGGAGAGTGCCCCCTGGGGAAGGGTGCAGAAAGAGACAGTGGGGGAGGGGAAGTCAGGCCGGTGGTGGGTTGTATGGGATCCTAACTAACCAACCAGGTGTGGAATCCAAAAATCCTGCCAGGCAGATAGGACCCCTCAGAAGATAGAACAGGAACCCACAAGAGCAGCTCTTACTGTGACCATGAGGCACAATTCGGTGGGAATTAGGAATTCAGTGGATCTGGGAAGGGGTAAGATTCGGCACCAGGAAGCAGCCCCAAAGAGAAAGCCAAGAAGGAACTGCTGTAAATGCTTCTCATAGTAAGAGAAGAGAGAAGGAGAGGGAGTGATAATTGTGTGCAGAAGAGAATATGGAAGGAGTGAGGCTGTGTAGGAAAAACAGAGGGGCGCCCAGGTGGCTCAGTCGGTTAAGTGTCCGACTTTGGGTCTCAGCTCAGGTCTTGATCTCAGGGTCGAGTTCTCTACTTAAAAAGAGAGAGAGAGAGAGAGAGGAAAAAAGGATATAAGGGGGAAAAGAGAATAAAGGGCAATAATCACTTGACAGTGACCATAGCAGCAACGTCAACCTTTCTCAGATCGCTAGTGTAAGGTCAGCCCTGCTGGTGAAGCAACTTGTTTATTGCTCACATGTGAGCTATGTATTCTTGAAACCAATAGCCACCATTTCCAGCTTTTCAATCTCCTTTTGTTTATATTACTACTGATAACTGATCATTAAATTATAACGCCTACAGCATTAATACCGAAAATTATGATTTCTCGCTAAGTTACTCTAACCCAACTATCCCTTTACAAGTACTCCTCATTACAACCCTGTGATAAGGGTTTTGTTATTCCCACTTTCCAGGGGAAGAAACAGAGACATGAGGATAGTTAGTGATTTGTGTAAGGTCCCATGACCCCTCTAGGCGCGAATCCTCTTCTATACACCAATTAAGGGCAAACGTGTTGAGTCCTCACTGCCCAGCTTTGCATCGGGCTCTACCTCTTGCTCACTTGGGCGACTCACTTTCTGTGATCGAGTGTATACACTGAAACTACCAATCTCTGTATCTATAAATAAGGCCGTTGTGAGTGTTGTTCAAGAGTCTGACGTACACAGAGCAAAAGAAGCCAATCGCAAGAGCATATGCTGTGTGACCCTATTTATGTGAGCATCAGGACAGATGAGCACATTTCCAGAAAGGAAGGTCTTAATTGATGGTGAAAAAAATCAGAAGAGCGGTTGCTTACAGTGGATGCAAACAGACTTGAAATCAGTACATGGGAATGCTCTGGCCTGGTGGCAATGTTCCAGGTGCTGAAAATGGCTAGTTACACCACCGCTGGGTTTGGGACACAGCTGTTCTACATTTCAGTTAGGTGCATCACAATGAGAAAGGACACAGCTGTTCTACATTTCAGTTGGGTGCATCACAAGGCTTCGGTGAACCCCAGGTGGGGTCCTGGGAGCCTGAATATAAGCGTTCAGCTTCAGCACACAGAGGTCTCTTCTCTGGCCACTGTCTGAGTCCTGCCTTTTTCTTGTCCCCTTTTCAGAGTGCTGCGGACACTCACCTCCCCAAATGAATAATGTCAGAGCATTGGAAGAGTCATCCGGCTTCCTGCCTCATGAGGGACAAGGTAACTATCATTCAACTTACAATTCTGTATTAAATCTTTGTTTTCTTGTCTTTGCAGGAGCAAAGCCTGCATTTTGTCTGATCCCAGGCTTCTGCTAGTCCCACAGATGTGACAGAGACTGTGAGAAAACAAATCTGAGCTCCGCAGTAGAGAGGGTACTCACTGATGGAGCATATAGAAGGGGAATGAGGAAAAGGTAGCTGGGGGGTAACATAGGACAAATCACACACATGGATCCAGTTCTGTAAAAGGAACATAAACTCTTACCCTCAAGGGTGGGGAAGGGGAAGGGGGATAATTTTCAGTTAACTTCAGAGACCATTGAAAGGAATTTGGAGGTAGCATCCATGTGGGAGTTTGTCCCCCCGGAGCTGGCCAGTGGGAGGCCCCTGGTACTGTAGTCCAAGCCCCGAGTGCTGGGGACGATGAGAGAGTGGAATTAGGAGGACATCAGTGCATGGAGAGATAGAAGCTCAAGGTAAAGTGGGAGAAACAGTGATAAGCAGGGAGAAAGTGGGAGATGCAGCAGAGAGGAAATAAACTGAAAAATGGCCCAAGGATCAGAGGTAAAAATTGAGAGAGAAATCTACAGTAAGAGCAATATGGAGTGGAAAATAACTATTGGGACGTGGGGAAAGCTGGGGAGGTGCAAAGGCACCTATGGAGAGAAACAGAATAGATGGAAACTAGGGGAAGGGTAAGTGGGGGACAAGAGGGAGAGGAACAGGTCAGATGCTGCAGGTTTGGGGCCAGCGCACTGGATAGAAGCACCTCTGGGCACAAGGGCTGACAACATTAGCTGTGAGTTTCCAGGACAAACTGTCCCTTAATTATCAAAGTGACACTTACAGAACATCAGATTGCAATACGTCTCTCCCCAAATATCTCAGTGATTCCCAAAACCCAATCTGCAGCCCAGATCATCTTCAGAGCTCATTCATCCATGGAGCTGAAGGCCAGGAGTCAGAGAGATGCCTACACTGGAATTCTTTCGAGAGTCTTACCCATGGCACACCCCCAAGAGCATTGTTCCTTCTTCATTGTTCAAGCTAGACCTAACTCCTCATTGTTCTTTCCCTCAATGACAGACTACTGTTCATCCATGTTTTTTTCAAGTTGGAAACCTAGCAGCTGCTCATGACTTCTCTGGTCCTCAACTACATGCCTGTCACTCTTCCAGCATGGTCAGGTCTCCCATTTGTCCATCTGTCCAGTCCCCAGAGCTAAGTCTCCAGTCCATGTCTCTGTCAACTCTTGTGGTTCTCAGAGGCAGGCTTCTGCCTCCCTCCTCCCTCCAAACTTACTCCCATGAAGTGCATTATTTGCCCTTCAACCAAATGGGACATTTGAAAATAAAAATTAGATTGTATTATTTTCCTACTTAGGAATAATGAAGTCTTTCCTACGTCTTGATACACCAAGGATTAAATAAATAAAAAATTCTCTCAGTGGGGTCCAGGGTTGCCCCCACAACGAGCCACCTGCCTACCTCCCCAGCCTCGTCACCTGACTGCTAACTATTACTTCAAAATAGAAGAAGCTTTCTTCCCTAATGATTTTAATTGTTAAGTATCTCCTTCACATCGGAGTTTTTTCATGTGCCTTATTTAGAACTGTCTCTCTGTGCCACTGCCCTTGGCTTACCTTCCTCCATTCTGGTTAAATCCTATTTAACACAAATCACCTCAGGAAGGCCTTTCTTTAGAGAAAGCTAGGCAGAGACCACTGAGGAACAAAGTGTAGGGGGGGAGCAGTATCAGGGAAAACAAGGGGAAAAGTTGCAGGAATGGAGAACAAGAGAGAAACACACCAAGAGAAAGAGAAGCTCCAAGAAACAACAGCAGAAACTGAGGCAGGGAGTGATTAGATTTACGGAATCAAACAGAAAAAGGAAGAATAGAAAAAGGATGATGTGTAAGTAAGAAGAGGAAGATTTCCCCATGATGGGTGAATTATTCTCAGCCTCTAGCGAAAGCTAAGTGAACATAATCTCAGGTCAGATTGTCTTGTGGAATGGGGTGTTCCAGTTTCTTAGGTTTTCTTGGTTTTTCTTATTTTCTTGCTGTAATTTTTCCTTGGTCATAAGTTGAGATGTCTGCAAGATTTCCTTTTGAGATTTCTTTCTGCTGAGGACAGCACGGCCTGTCGGGAGACCAGTGATAAAGAGCCCCAGGAAGCCTTACGCTCCCCACCAAGATGTGGGCCCAGCAAAGAAGGGGGGGACATTATCAGTGTTGGGCTGCAGGATGTCAGGTGGTTGAATTTCGAGCTGGTGCTTCCTGATGCATCTTACCCTGAACACACTCGGCAATGAAAAGATCCAGTGTGTTCTGGAATCCCATGAATCACATAAATGTTTCCAAATGCACATTTGGGGAGAGATTTGCTAAAGAAGGGGGATGTCTTTCATTCCTACTCATAGTAAAGACTTGGATTTATGCCCACCTACCTTTTAGCTTCTCCAGAGAATAAAACCTAAGCATTATTCTATTTATTGATAATGTTATTATTTTGTGCCTAATTTTGGAAAAAGCCCAGAAGAAACATGGCCCTTCAGATCAACTGCTCTCCACTCGAAACTATAATTTTTGTCAAATAGTTTTTATTATGTTACTGTGATTTTTTTCAAAGAATTTTGGCTAATAAGATGTCATTTCATCTCCACAAACTTATGCGTTTAGAGAGACAAACTGTTGTTTCTTCCTATTTTATAGATAAAGAAATAAGACCGCTGCAGTTTGTAAGGGTCTTTTACCAGGCCAAAGTAGTTACTCAAGTGGAAGGACTATGGTGATGGTCGTGTGGGGCTTACAGACGGTCAGGGTGGCCAAGATCCCTGGGGCAGAGTTCACACCGGGGAGCCCAGAAGCCATTCAGGTACCTAGGCCAGTGGATCAAGGCCCAGTGCAAGAAGGCCCTCATCTAACAAATATATTTCAGTAGTGAGAACAAGGAAGGGCAGAAAGAGCTGGTAGGATTGGGACTTACTATGTGGGCTGCAAGAGATCTAGGAAGAAAAACTGAGCCACGAGTAGGAAAACAGAGAGCAAGGAAGAGCCATGAAGAAGAAAAAGCCCAAGAGGGAAGCCCAGGGATTCATGGAGATGTCCAATCCTTCATGGTATAGAAGAAACAGTGTGTGGTGACAGAACAATGAGAAGGAAAGGAGGTGTGTGAAGGGTAACAGAAGAAGAAGAAGTAGAGGAAGGCTCTGGTCTTAGGTCAGGTCCTTTTTCCCAAGGAGAATCTTGCCTGAGCGCTCAACACCAGAATTCAGCATGAGGTTCCTGAGGTCTGTTCCCTTATTGTCATGTCTGATTGGTCATTTCTGCATTTCCCTTCAGTTTCCTGTGAGCCCAAAGCTCTCCAAAGGATGAATGGAGGTGATTTTGAAGAGATATCTGAACAGCTACCAGGTGATGGGGGAGGTAATTGTGATTTAAATGACTGGTTACTTCATTAAATTTGTTTGCCTGTCTGTATGCAAGGACATCTCCTTTCCTTCCCCCAAACACAAATACACACTTTGACTCAGCCTCTGGTTGCTTTCCTTAGGTATGTGGGAGGCAGAGGGGAAAGGAGCCTAAGCACCTTAATGGAAGGGCTCTAGGGTGAAGAATGAAGGACATAGAATAATAAGAATGTAGACTGTGAGCATCAATGGAGTTGGCCAAGTAAGCCAATTTTATCTAAATGTATATGAACTCTATACTCTACCAGGTTGGGGTCTGGAAGGGGAGAGATAATCTTTAACTTACTTTCCAAGGATTGCATAGGATTAATGAAATACTGAGTATAGCAGAAAGAAAATGAGGTAAGATAATAAATAGGGAGGTAATGAAGCAAAGACATGAAGAACCTCATGGAGGAGCAAAAAGAGAGAAATGCAAACAGATGGCAGAAGTCATAGTCAAAGACACCCACAGCTTCGTGGGGCAGGTGCAGCAATGTTTGGAGACAGGATTAGAGGGAGAAGAGGGAAGGAGAGAGAAGGGAATGGGAACCTAACAAGGTGCTAAAAAAGGCGGAATAAGATTAGTGGGTACAAATGTATTTTTCTTCCCAAGGAGCAGCTCTGCTGTACTCTGAATATCAAGCTCCAGTGCTCTCTGAGCATTGGCCACATCCAGGCAGAGTTCACGCCAACTGTCTCTCATGTTCCTGTTTCTCTCTTCAGTGTCCTGCGAATGTGTAACTCCACAAAGGGATGACGGAGGAGAATCAGAAGATATGCCCAGATTACTACCTTATGATAGAGAAGGTAATTAGGATTTAAATGATCTGTTATCTAGTTGAAGCTTTATTTTCCTATCAATGTAGAGGGATATCTTCTTTCATCCCTTCCCTATTCCCCTTCCATTCATCCATCTGTCCGTCCATCCATCCATCCATCCCTACATCCTGACATATTCACATAGACAGAATATGCCCAGCTTCTGATTGCTTCCCCTGAGAGACACAAGCAGTGAAGAATGATCTCAGACTATTTGGGGCTCCCCTGGGTATAGAACGTACACAAAGAGAGGGAGAATGAAAAATATAGATGGAGTCATGAAATAAAGAGAGACCAAAGTGATTGACAATTCTATTTAAATAGATATCAAGTCTAAATATAACCATGTTATCAGGGAGGGGAGATCATTTCCAACCTATTTTCCCTGAGGCTATGCCCAGAACATGGGCATAATGGGGATGATTGCAACACAGAGAACTCATGTGAGAGAATTTTGAAAAGGACCTGGCAAAAGGAAGGATCCTTGATCATTTGCCAATGACCACAGTCCAGATCATTGATGTAGGGAAGGAAAATGGATGTGGATGAAATACACAGGGAGTCTGAAATTTAAATGTTCAGTTTTAATTCTTAGATTAAAAAATTAGACACAGAAAGTTAAGAACTAGAGAGAACAGATAGAAGTAGGGAAATGAACACCGTGGAAGCGAGGAGATAAGCTCCATCATCTTAGGTAGAGAACATGAGGTTAAGAGAAAAATGCAGGGCAGGGTGGGCGGGGAACACTAAGGAAAAGAAAGGGGAGGGGAGGGGCACAGAAGTTATACATCAAGAAGAAGGAGATGAGTGAAAAATCAGCAGAGATGAACACTGTACAAGGGATAGAGAAGACAGTTTGGGACATTGTAGGAATTGAGAGAAGAGTTGTTCATCGGAAACAAGTCTGCCACAAAGGGTGGAAGATGTTAGCCGTGGTTTTCAAGTTATAATGTCCCCAGTTATCAACATGGCACCTGTAATATTCTCAGAGGCAGTGGGCCTCCCCTCAGGCATCTTTGTCTGCTCCCATCTATAACTTATGATCCCCAAACACCTGTCTGGCCCAGACTTGTCTCATCCATCGGTGAGTCTGGAGACAGTTGTGCAGGGGGCCTTCAGGACCATCTCCATTTGGATGTTTTTCAGGAACCTCAATACAAGATACCCGCAGTTGCACAGACCATGTTTCTTGACACCAAATCTGCTCCTTTCCTGGTGTTCCCTATCTCAGTACAGAACTCCATTGTTCCATTCCTCAGGCAGAAATTTAGGGGTTGTCAGTGACTCATCCCCCTCCCTCAACTCACATAGCCCATCCATCATGCAGATTAGTCAGCTATACCTGGAACTTGTCTCTTGCCCATCCATTTCCCTCCATACCCAACACAAACACTCTAGTCAGATGTCTCTTCTCTCTGGAACCGAAGCAACAGCCTCTAGTCCCATATCTTCACCCAAGTCATGTTCCCATCACACCCAATCTCTGCAGGTTAACTAGAGGACTCTGAATTTTCAGAGTTGGTCTCTTCTACTTTCCTGCATTAAGTTGATAATTCCTTGTTGTCAGAAGGATTAAATCCACTTTCCTCCCCATTACTCCAGCCTCATGTCTGCCCTGCAATTACTTCAAAAATTTGTATAAAACTTGTTTAGTAATTTTAATTATCTGATTACTCTTTCTCACCTGAGCTTGGCACATGCTTGGCCCAGCTCTTGGACAGTTTTCTTGCCTACTTGCTCACTAATCTGGTGAAATCATGTAGATATTAAATACCACCTCAGAGATGCCTTTTCTGACCCCTGGAAAACAAGATAAGAGTCAGGGAGAAAAAATAAAGTGCAGCAGCTGGGAAGCATGACAGAAAAAAGGGAGGTGAGACCAGACATGGGGAAAGAAACAAATCAAGACAAAGCGGAGTGCCAAGAGATCGCAAGGGTGAGATACAGAGGTGGAAATGGAAGAGGCAGACACATGTGGGAAGGGTAAAAATGAGAAAGAGAACAAAGTATGGGAGACAAGGTAAGAAAAGTTTCTGACAGTCTCCATCAGATTGCTGGGTTGTGGGAGACTTCCTTTTATCTTTGAAAAACCTTAAGGCACAGGCATGTAAATTGTTGTAACCTCTGTTTTGTGGTTGGGGAAACAAAGCATAGAAAGGCCATGCAGGTTATTTCTGCAAGGGCAGAGCAGTAAAGGCCAGCTGGGCAGCAGTGGGTGTGTCACTGAGGAAACAGTTGTGGGAAGCCACCTAGCAGTCAGGGTGGGGTCCTGTGGTCAGAACACAAAGAGGAAGCCCCAGGAGTCCCATACATTCTCAAAGAAGTGCTCCTGGGTCCAATGTAAGACCTTCATTAAGAGAAAAACTGAGTTATTAATTTTAGCCATTCTGACTGATGTCAGGTGGTAGCTCATTGTGGTTTTGATTTGTATTTCCCTGATGCTGAGTGATGTTGAGCCTTTGCTCATGAGTCTGTTGGCCATTTGTGTGTCTTCTTTGGAGAAGTGCCCAACTATGTGATGGGCATTAAGGAGGGCCCTTGAAGTAATGAGCACTGGGTGTTGTATGCAACTGATGAATCACTAAATTCTCTTCTGAAACTAATAATATAGTATATGATACATTGAATTTAAATAAAAATTTTTTAAGGAGAGAAGAAAAACTGGGCATGGGTTTCCAAATGTTTCGACTGCTTGACAACATTCTCAAGGGCCTGTGGCTAGAAGAGTATTTTAACAGCTGCTTCTGCTCTGATAGAATGTAATCATCAGTCTTCCACCTTAGTGTAAGGGAATTGTTTCTAGTGTTTTTGTTGTTGGGCCTGTTTCACCTCAAAAAAATAAAAGTTTTCTTGAGTTTAAAAAAAAATATGGGAAAAACTGATGTTGGTGGGAAGAGAAAGGAAAATACTGACAGCATTGGAATGGACTCAAGCACTTGGGCTTGAAGACATCTAGAGTAGGAAAGCTAGATAGGGTAATAGGAGAAAATAGATACATTATCACTGAAAAGCAAAAGCAAAACTAAGGCTTATAAACAAGAGATGGGGTAGAAGCCCAGACAATTGAAGAGATGCACAGTTAGGAAACAGATGTGTGGAGGCAGAAATGCCGGTGGGACAGTGAGAAGTGGACAGAGGAGATGTAACAAGATGGCAGAAAACAGAAGAAGACAATGTGGCTCCGAGGGACCCCATGGAGCAGGCAGCTTGCTTTCCCAACCCAGTGGGCAGGGACATGATGAAGTCTGCTCCCATCACTCTGCAGGGTCCATCATGTCCTTGTTTCTCTGCAGTGACCTATGATCCCGGAGTTCCCCCAGTGACTAATGAAGGAGAACTGGAGGAGATGCCCAGCCTTCCAACAGAAGAGGGACAAGGTAAATCTGATTTAAATTCCCAACGCCCTCAATAAACTTTTGTTTTCTGATCAGCATGGGAAAAAATCTTGCCTTTCTCCCATGCTACCATTCTATTCTTCATATTCACATACATACAAGTGAGACTGTGTCCATTTTCTGTCTTGCTTTTTTCAAAACTGTGGGAGAGACTAAGAATGACGGTGAACAGAGCTCCTGAGTTCTCTAGGCAGGGAGAATGTAGGGAGATAGGATATAGCAGAGGTGGACTGGGGCAGCAGAGCAGAAGAGCATGGGTGATTTTATTAAATGTCCATAAAAACCCAAATAACAGCAGGTTATGGCAGTTGAAGCAACCAGATCATTTTCAGCCTACTTCCCTAAGTACCAGGAATATGGAAAGAAGTTTTGTGAATGATTGATAGGTTTGCACTTTAGAAGGTCCCTAGGGAGATTGTTAGCATAGAGCTGATAAGGGAGGGCTGTCTAGCACTGTGGTCCATGTGAAAAGGGAAGAACTTCTGTCAGTTTGGGAGGAAGTATCTGTGAGAATGAGGAAAATATAAAATAAGGGAAATTTTAAGGCATCCAGAGGGAAAGACTCAGAGAAACAGATATGGAAAAGGAGAAAGTGAAAGACAACTTGGAAAGGGTATAAGCTCATGAAGAAATGAGATATGGAGATGAAAATTAGAGTATATAATAATTTGGCAAATAAATATCATAATAATGTGGAAGGAAGCACAAAGGAAACTATGTAGAGAAAGAGTTATATCAAAATAATTTAAAAATCAGTAAGGAGTGGAAATTGCCATATAGGGAAGGGAGAAGTTGGGATCTTGTAAAGCTGAGGTACAAGTCTAGACAGGAACATCTTCCAGTGAAAGGAGTCTATCTCAGTAGTGAGTTTTCAGATTTAATCTCCTCAGGTAGAAAGTGGTGCCCGGAACATACTCAGAAACCAATAACCCTCTCCTTGGCTATCTTAGGCACTCCCAGGTAACAAAATGAGTCTCCAGTGCACGTCTGCTAGGGACACCTGTCTCCCAAGGTCATCCCTGTGTGCACCTGAAGGCATTTATCACCGGATCCTCTCCATTTGGGTGACTTTCAGGAACTGACACTTCCAAAACTGAAGCTAACAGCTTCTGTGAAACTAGAAACTCCTTCTCCAGACTTTGCTCCCTCATTAAAGGGAACGTGAATGTACCATTTCCTCTCGTTCCCATTCTATCCATTTTCTCCACTTTAGCATGATTGTTATTTGCAAGACATCAATCAGATCATATTACTTTCTGACATAAACCTGGTGATCTTTGTTGCCTTATGATGAAATCAGTTGTCCTTCCTGTGGTCTTCTGTGTCTCCCATTCACCATGGGGCACCAGTCTATAGCTTCTGCCTCATCTCTCATGATAGTGTAAATATTTTCAGTGATTGCAATGTTTTAATCTTTCTTTTCTATGTGGGCCTTAGAACATCTTTTCCCTGTGTTTGGTGGTGGCGCCTTGACCTAGTCTGCTCCTTATCCCGGGTCCTGATCAGGTTATACAGTATTATTTTAGGGATGCCTCTCCTAACTTAAGGGAAGCAGGAAAAAACTGAGTAAGATAGGGAAAGGCAACAAAGACACTAAAGAGCATCAGAGGCACAAGAGAAAAAGAAACAGAAGAAAAGGAGACAGAAACACATCCAAACAAAGGGAAGCACCGGGAGACACTAGCAGCAGGAGATCAGGGCAGAGATAGAAGTAACGAGCAGGGACAATGGGAAAGGGGGAGGAGTAGGGAAAGAATTAGGTATGCACAAGGGGAGGAAGGTGGTGGATGGTCCTCAGGCTCTGGTGAAGGTAACAGGAGTGAGTCAACCTGATGCCAGGTGAGCCCAGAGATTGACCAGATGGCTTGTGAAAGGAACAGCCCCACCTGGCAGATTCCTGAGTGTCCCATGCCTTCACTATGAGTTTTCTCACCATGATCTCCCCTGGCTGTGTGCTGAGATGACTGTGCTGAGATGACTGTGCTGAGATGAAAGCCAAGTCATTCCTTTCTGTAGAGCACAGCAATTCCTACTGGGAGACCGGTGATGAAGAAGAGCCTCAGGAAGCCTCGAGCTCCCCACCAACATGTGGGCAAGGTAAGGAAGGGATTGCCAGCCCTGGGCTGCAGGATATCAGGCAGCTGAATTCAGAGCTGAACAGCAAGGCCCTTATTGTTAGAACAGATGTATTCCCTCTTCATATTGTGGTAGATAAATACTGGCAAAAACGGTGTCCTTTTTTCTTCATAGTCTTTATGTCTATTTATAGGGAGGACTCAATATTGTGATTGTCACCCCTGCCTACTTCTTATTTTCTATAAAGAGTAAAAGTTAAGTATGTACCCAGTGCTTAATATTATTATTATATTGTCATACCCTTGGGTAGGCTTCAAATAAAACATTGTCAGAAGGAAAGATCAAGGGCTCTAGAGCCCAAATTATAGTTTTGGTCATCATGTTATTGGATTATTTTGTGCTTTTTTCCTCTCCAAAGTACTTTGGCAAGTGAGATTTCCTCATAAGGCTTTAGGACTTAGCTAGGGAAACTGCTGTTATTCCTCCTTAGAGAAAGACATGGAAGGACAGATGAAGAATACTTGTTTTTCTCTAAGATCAAGTAGGAGGAAGAGCAGAGACCTGTGCCCTAAGCATCTCATTGCGGGTAGTGGCTGTGTGAGGCTAGCAGGGGTCAACGTGGTCACACGTAAGAAGAGCCCAAGGGGAGATCTGTGTCTCCCAGGGGGAACAGAACAGAGCCTAAAGCAGAAAAACTTCCACTTTACAAATAAAAAATGCCAGTAGGAAGGGGGAGAAATCACGAGAGACAGTGACAGAAGGAATGGACCCTGTTTTAGGGGTGAGAGAGACCTGGAAGAAGGGAGCTAGGAAGAATAAGCAGGAAAGAAAAGATTGAGATCACCATTGAGGAAAAAAAAAGATAGAAAAGTAAAGAGATAGGAGAAGTCGGGGGAGTGGATCCCAGAAAATCAAAGATGCACAAATATTCCCCTAGTGCAGAAGCAGAAATGTCTGGAGGCAGATCTCTGGGAAGGAAATGGAGAAGCAGAGAGTAGGGGAGTCAGGGGAAGGACGGCTCAATTGAATCTCAGGTGGGGTCCTTGGAACAGATGTCCCTTTTCCCAAAGGGCAGCTCACCTGTGGTCTGAACATCCTGGCTCAGCTCATTTCCATATTTCCCTTCAGGATCCTGTGATCCTGAACCTCCCCAAATGGTCAGCGAAGAAGAACCAGAGGAGGTGCCCAGGCAACTGCTATGTGACGGGGAAGGTACGTATGATTTCGATTCCCATTTCACTAATTGAATCTTTGTTTTTCTCTCTACAAGGAGGAATAGTTCCCTTCTCTTCCCTCCTCTGCTGCTCTCCTTCACTTACACATACAGAAGAATTGTGGAAAGCCAAGTGAAAAGGATCAAAAAGAGAGGGAGAGAGAATTAGGTGTATGGTAAGGGAGGGAGAAGACTACACCTGCTCCAATAATCACAACCTAGAGCTGCCAAAGCCGTGTTTTTCCCATCTTTTGT
>CM053605.1:5723753-5779969 GCA_028646535.1 Procyon lotor | reverse complement strand
AAAACCATTCTCGTAATTACTTTTTACTATTTTCAAAGAGTAGTTGTTTTTTCCTGGAAGGATAAGATCTTTTTTCTTCATTCTTGGGGCCACAGGTAGAAAAGTTGAAGTGGAGAAAGCAGAATGAGGTACAAAAGATGGGAAAAACACGGCTTTGGCAGCTCTAGGTTGTGATTATTGGAGCAGGTGTAGTCTTCTCTCAGAAGGCAGTTCACCCAGAATATCAGGGTGCAGCATGAGAACACCAGAAACACTTCCCTCATCACTCCATGGACTGTACTTTCCCTGCTTCTCTTTAGTATCTGATGAACTAGAAACTTTCCAAATGGAGAGAAAGGAAGAATCAGAAGAGCTTAATTGCAGCCTACTACTCTATGATGGACAAGGTAATTATGACTTAAAGAATGATAAAAACAGAAACAGAGCCTGATAAAGAGGAAAAGACAAGGGAGTAAAAAGGGAGACTTAAAGGAAAGGTCAGAGATGGGGAGGGTCAATGAAAGATTTCAGAGGAAGAAGCAGAGAAGGGGAGATCAAGAAGGGTACAGGAAAGGGGATCCCCGAGGTAAATGAGCGTCTTCATACATTACAATTCTGGCCCAGGAGCAGAGGTACCAGCATATGGAAATAAGAAGTGTTCCTGTGTTATGTGCTTTTCACAAGATGTGCCAGAAAGTCCAGAAGCAAGTACTGCAAGTAACCAAGCGTGTGACACGATAGGTAAGGCCACTGGAGGGTCGCGGGATGGGGAGTGGCTCTATGGAACTGTAAGCTGGGTGGTGGCAGGTGGACCAGTCCATCCCAGTACCCTGTTCCCTGTTTTGCTTAACCTGAACCTTTTTGGAATAGTAGAGAGGCAAGAGATCATTATAAAGTGTTTAACGGGATGAGCCCTACTGATTACACATGAGTGATATAGTAGAAATACACTCTTAAAGATGGCAGTGTCTTATTTACTACATTAGTCTACTAATAATAAACGCTTGTATTTACAAAGTGATTTCCATCCCTGTCACACCCAATCTTTTGTGCAGCCCAAGAAAGCCAAGCATACTTCTGCTAGTAGATAACAGTGTCATTTTGTCACAACCTTAGAAAAATCTCAAAAGACAACTAGTGATGCCACTTACTTGTCAAGAGGAAAGACTATTTTTAACTCAGCACATATTTTTGATGGATGACCTCTAGTGTGTTGCTGGTTTATCTAGTGATTTCCTGTAAATGTTTTCACATAAGATTTTGTTTAATCCTCACAATCATCTTAAGACCTAGACAAATACCCCTGAGTAAACTGAAGTACACAGGTATTTCACAGTGTTTTTCCAAGTACTGTTGAGAAACAAAGGAAGACCCAGGGCCCATCCTGGACTCCTACTTCTCAATTCAGTAGGTTTTTGGTCCCTTTAGAAGGAAGAGAGAAATAATAACCCAAACATCTTTATGAATTCAAGTTTTCTGCAGTATGAATAATCCTAAAATTTGTGACTTTTATTTATTAATTTCTGTTTCCTCACCCTCACCTGTTAATTCTCTAGATACTGTGGATTGTGGAAACAACTCTTCTTCTGGAAAACTCAAGAGGAAGAGAAGTAAGAGTACATCAAATTTTACTTGCTTTTGATGTTAAAAATGAGGTTTTTAATGCCAGAATTACATTATTACTATTTACAATAATTAGTGATAATAATATGCTATCCACCCAAAGATGTCCATATCTTGATCTCTGGAATTTGTATTACCTATTATCTTACGTGGCAAAAGAGATTTTACAGGTATAATTAGGGTAGGGGCCTTGGAAGAGGAGATTTTTCTGGATTATCTGGGTATGCCCAATATAATGGAATAGCTTCCTATCTGTGGAGAGAGGGGTAGTAGCCATGGAAGATAGTCACAGAGAGATAACCATATTGTTGGCTGGAGGAGGAAGAAGATGGAGGAAAGGAACCAGGAATATGGATGACCTCTGGAAGCTGAGAAAGTCAAAGAAATGTATTCTACTGCAAAACCTCCAGAAAGGAATGAAGGCCAACTGGAACCTTGATTTTAGCCCAGAGAGACCTTGTCAGGCTTCTAATCAACATAACTGTGAGATAATAAATTTATGTTGTAAGTCACTAAATTTGTAGTCATTTGTTATGGCAGCAATAGAAGAGTAATACAGACTTTGTTGGAGGTGGAGTGCAGTTGGAATGCATTCCTAAAAACGTGGAAATGTTTTGGGAATTGGACAGTGGGCAGAGGGAAGAATTTTAAGTGGAATGATAGAAAATGTCTAGATTGCTTTAAGCAGTTTGTTAGAAATATGGGGCTGAACACTCTCTTAGAGAAAGCTTAGAAGTGCAGAACATGGTCAAGAAAACCCATTTTGTCTTAGAGGATAAGCAAATCATCATGAGGACTTGGTAGAAATATGGAAGTTCAAGGTGTCACTGGTGAAGGCTCTGAAGGAAATAAGGAACATGTTTTTGGAAGCTAGAGAAAAGGGGAGCCTTAGTACACAGTGACCAAAAGCTTAGCATAATTCAGTCCTGCTGATAATGGGGAAGGTCGAACTTTCTGGATATATAGCTAATGAGGTTTCTAAGCAAAGTGATAAAGTTGCAACTGGTCTCATTTTGCTGCTCACAGTAAAATATAAGCGGAAAGAGGTGAATTGAAGGAAGACCTTCTTACCCAGAGGAACCAGGGCTTGATGATTTGAAAGATTCTCGGCCTTTCCAAGCTGCAAAAGGTGCTAAATTTTGGAGCTTCACTATCAGGAAAAGTGTGATCTGTAGCGATAAGGAAGAGTATGGCCTTACAACTTTCTGCTACCGGCCAGCGTATTCAGTTGACAAGGAAGAAGTTCTTTGAAGGGATTAAGTATGTAACTCACAGATCCCCTCAACCATGTCCACAGAAGTAAAAAATAGATACATGATTGTATAGGAAAGATCTGTGGAAGAGTCTGTCTAATGGAGGAGATCCCCATGACATATACGGGAGTGCTAGGTCCCTAAGGATCTTCTATCAACAGAAACCGGATGTTCTATCATCATCCATGATAGATGATGTCTATCATCTATCAACATCTGTGTCTATAGATTCTATCAACATCTATGTCCTGATCTCTGGAACTTGTAGCTGGTCACTTCACATGGCAAGAGACTTTGAGGGTGTGATTAAGCTAAGGCTCTCAAGACAGAGAGATTGTCCTGGATTATGTGGGTGGCCTCAATCAAGTCACATGGGTCCTTAAAGTCAGAAACCCTTTCCTGCTGTGGAGACAGGGATACGTGATGATGGGATAATGATCAGAGCAATGCAGTGCAGCTGGTTTGAAGATGAAGGCAGGGGGCAGTGAGCCAAGAAATGTGGACAGCCTTTAGAATCTGGAAAAGTTAAAGAAATGGATTATCTCCCTTAGCCTCCAGTAAGGAACAAAGCCCTGCAGACACCTTGATTTTAGCCCTATGAGACTTGTGTCAGATCTCTGACCTTCAGAGCTGTAAGATAATAGTCCATATTCTCTTAAACCACGAAGTTTATGGCAATTTATTACAGAAGCAATAGAGAACTAACACTTTTCATAAGACCAAAAAAATGAAAAAAGGACTATTTCTCCGTAAGGTGGTTAGATCACATCTTTTAAAATAGTAATTTACATTTTTTCCCCCAAAATGCTCACATCTTTATTTATTTATTTATTTTTAAATATATGGTCTTTGTTGGGGTGCCTGGGTGAGCATCACACTCCTCTGTTTGGTCTGGGTGGTGATCTCAGGATCGTGGGATCCAGCCTGGGATTGGGCTCCACACTTAAACTGGGGTCTGCTTGGGTTTCTTTCTCTCTGTCCCTTTGACCCTCCCCCCACGCACATGGGCACATGTGTTCGCGTGCTCTCTTAAATAATAAATTAATCAATCTTTAAATATTAAAAAGTAAAATATATGATCTTTGTAAACTTTCATGTATATCTTTCCAGATTTTTTCTATGCATCTGTTAACACATTTAGAATTTTATCATGAATCTAAATAAATCTATTCATACATTTTAAATCAGTATTTATTTTATTTTAAATCAGTATTTCTTGCACAAGACATTACAAGCATTTAACATTTTACCTGTAAAAGCTTTTATTTCGTTCTTGTTTCAATTTGCATTGCTTTCATTTTTGTTGTGGTTGAGCATTTTTTAGTTATTATTGGTCATTTGTTTTTCTCCTAAAAATGCCTGGTTCATGTACCTTCCTAGTGATACAATCCTGCTGGCCTTTTTTTTTTTTAACCATGCTGAATAAGCATAGAACTATTAATATGTATATTACATTTTGCCAGTCTATATTGTTGCTTTGTTTTGTTTGACGTTATTCTTTTTGGTTGATATTATCTTTTTTCTCAAGGAAGTTGGAAAGTGTTATGTAGTAAAATCTGTCAGGCTTTTCTTTTATGGTTTCTAGGTTATACCTAAAATTTACAAAGATATTTCCCACCTCAAAATTTTAAAAATATTTATAGTTGCTTCCAGAATATCTGAAGTACTTAATACTTTTTAATGTTTATATCTATATTTCACCTTTTTGTGTATGATGTGAGACAGTATTTCAAGAAATAACCCCAATGTTTTTTTCTTCATGACTTGAAATGCCCTTTTTATGTGCCTTTCCCTGTATTCATGGATCTGTGCCTGCACTCTATTCTGAAACACTGGTCTGTTTATTTCTAATGCATAGCAAAGTGGTTTAATTACAAAGCTCTCAAGTATATTTTGCTAGTCCTACTCATTATATTTTCTTTTGCAAGGAAAAAAATAAACAATGCAGGAAGGAGCATCAGAAAAGAGATTTCAAAAGTTCGGTAATCCTGGCTTGCTTATTGTGGATGAGTTTTAGAATCAGTCAAGATTTTCCCTCAATACTTCCCCAATTTCGTGAAAATACATTGAAATTGCAGATTAATTTGGGTAGAATTGAAGGAGAATGAACCACACGTTTATTCAGATCACCTTTTATGTTCTTCAAAGTTTTAGTTTTCTTTCTGTAGATCTTGCACATTTTTACTTTTCTTATCAGCTTTATTGAGATATAATTTCACACACTACGTTTTTCTGTCATATAATGCTGTAATCATCACACGTAACATTTCCATCATCCAGTGGACCTGTGTCCCCTTTCCCACCCTCTGGCTCTTGACAACAGCTGATCTGTTTTTGTCACTATAGTTTTATCTTTTCTGGAATTTCCTGTAAATGAATTCATACGATATATAGTTTTTAAATACATGGCCCTTTCATTTAGGATAAAGCTTTTGATACACATGCTGGTATATGTATCATTAGTCACGCCATTTTTACTGCTGAGAAGTATTTCATTATATGGATATTCCACAGATCTACTCGCCTGTTGAAAGACATCGAGTTGTTTCCAGTTTTCGGCTATTGCAAATAAAGTTTCTAGGAACATGTGCATACAAATCTTTGGGTGGACATATGATTTAATTTTTCTTAGGTAAATACGTAAGAGTGATACTACTGGATCATAGGAACATAAGTACATATTCTACATTTTAAAGATCTGCCTAAGTATTTTTTATGTTGTTGTACCTTTTTATATTCCCACCAGCAATGTAGAAAGTTCCCATTACTCCATATATTTACCAACACTCTGTATTGTTAATCTTCATTTTAGCCATCCTTATAGGTGCATAATGGTAATTCATAGCTTTAACTTGCATTTTCTTAATGAGTGATGGTGCTGAACATCTTTTTATGTATTTAGTTGTCACCCATAGATTTCATTTAGTGGAGTGTCTATTCAAATCTTTTACCCATATTTACTTGGGTTGTCTATTTTCTAGTTGTAAAGTTATTAAAGGATACAAGTCCTTTGTTGGTTATATACCATACAATCTGTAGTTTCTTTGTTCATTTTCTTAGCAATGGCAAAGAGCAAAATTTATTTTGAAGTGGAACAGTATTTTTTATAATTTGTGACTTTTCAGTTCTATTTAAGAAATCTTTGCTCAAGATACTGTATTTTCTTCAAGAACTTTGATGGGTTTTAGCTCTTACATTTAGATCTGTGATCCAATTTGAGTTAATTTTTGCATATGGTGTGAGGTAAGAACCCTTCCTTCCTTCATTCCTTTCTTCCTTTTGACATTCAGATATCCAGTTGTTCCAGACCATGTGTGCATTGAATTAATAAATTAATTACCTTGACATCCTTGTTGTAAATCAGTTGCTCATACGTGTTCGAATGTAATTTTGGACATTCTTTTCTACTTATCTGTACGTCTATCTTTATGCCAATACTACACCATCTTGATTGCTATAGCTTTATGGTAAGTGCTGAAATCTAGCAGTGTAAGACCTCCCATTTTGTTTTTCTTTTTCAAATTTGTTTTGGCTATTTTAGGCTCTTCAGTTTGGAGCTTCTTCTGACTTTCAGTTCAGTCACTGTCAAGATCATGTCATTGTTCTGGGACGCATGGGTGGCTCAGTCAGTGAAGCATCTGCCTGCAGCTCAGGTCATGATCTGAGTCTTGGGATTGAACCCCAAACCCACATTGGGCTCCCTGCTCAGTGGGGAGTCTGTTCATCCCTCTTCTTCTACCTCTCCCCCAGCTTATGAGCTCTCCCTCTCAAATCAATCAATCAATCAATCAATCAATCAATCTTTAAAAAAAAAAAAAGATCATGTCATTGTCCAAAGTGCCTCCTGAGCTTTAAAAGCCGTGTGTTTAAGTGTTAGGTCAAAAGAGGGGAAAAGGATGAGAGCAAAAAACACCTTCCCCCAGAGAGCTATCTCTTTTGTGAAAAGCTTTCCTAGAGTTCCCTTCTTCCCACAACAATATCCTGCTCTTACCTGACTGATCAGATCTAAAGCTGGTGAAAGGGAGAACTTGAAAGGGAGGTTATAAACTAGGGTATTTTGTACAGACACATCTACATCTCCAATAATGCAGGCATCCTGTTAATAGGAATGGAAGAGGCCTATCTGGAACACAGTCTGAACAACTGACCTCAGTTCTTTAAAATTTGTTGAAAGTTCCTTCACACACTAATATATGGTCAATATTTGTATATGTTCTATGCTACTTTAAAATAGTGTCCATTGGCTCTAGCTTCTCCCCGTATACCTCTTCTTTATCAAGCACAACTTTGTTGTCTAAATCTTCTAAAGTAAGCTGTGTTGGGTTTGCACAGAGATCTGTTCAGTTCTCCTACATGGTTGTGTATTTGCCAATTCTTTATTCTGTTGTTTTACTTTAAGAACTTGGGAAGCTTTTTATGATGGTTATGACTTAGTGGATTTTTTAAATCGCACACTAGTATTCCTTATCCTTACTAATATATATTTTTTTTACCTTAAATTCTCTTTCTTGGGAAGCTAATATTGTTATCTGAACTTTTAATGTTTTATCTTCAGATGTTTTTTATTTCCTTTTCATTAAGCCCTCTTGTACAGCTGTGTTTTATGTTTCCTATAACACCACTTAGTTTTTTTATTTTATCTGATAATCCTAATCTTTTAATAGTTCAGTTTTCTTTGCATTTATCATGGATTCCTGATATATGTGGATTTATATCTTCTATATTACTGTTGACCGTTCTTTTTCTGTTTTTATGTTCATTTCCTGCTTTCTGATGGATTGAGATTGAATTCTCTATTTCCCCCTTTTCTTCTGCTGTTTTGGAAATTTGAGATGAAATTTCTATCATCTTTTTTTTTTTTTAAAGCTTTTATTTATTTATTTGACACAGAGAGAAAGAGAGATCACAAGTAGGCAGAGAGGCAGACAGAGGAAGAGCGGGAAGCAGGCTCCCTGCTGAGCAGAGAGCCTGATGCTGGGCTCCATCCCAGGACCCTGAGATCATGACCTGAGCTGAAGGCAGAGGCTTAACCCACTGAGCCACTCAGGCGCCCCTTTTGTCATCTCTTTACCATGCCTCAATCCCAAATGATGCTGAAGGTCTAGACATGTGGTTTCACTACATATTCAGCATTTGATCACCATGTTGCTACTGTTGTGTAGCATTTTATCATTTTATTTTTAATTTCCTTTCATCACAAATGTTGAAATGATTACCATTTTTTGCAGTTGATATTTACTTAAATTAAAAATGTTTTTTATTATTTTATGTGCTCGCTCTTGTTTCTTTTACTTTTTAAATAGTTATTTAATTAAGTTCTTTGTAAGATATTTAGTACCACCAATTTGTGAGGATAAACCCCATTTGTGAGAGAAAACACAGAGTTGGGGTAGCTCTAAAGTCGAGGAACAATTTTGATTTTTGGCAGAATTTGTGAGCCCGCAGTTTTCTGCTCAACCTTGTGCTGCTCTGTAATCTCATGTTTTTTCTCTCTGTCAAAGATCTCACCTTCCTGGTGTCTGGGTTTAGGCAGCTTCTTGAAGTAAGCTTCAGTGACGTGTTTTGGGATTTTCACACTTCTGATAATTTTGGTGGAGGTGGCAATGACAAATTTCTGATGCTCTATCAGAGGAACTTGATTGAGGGACAGAGGTCTGGTCAAAAGTAGCAAGCCACTACTCAGTGGCTTCAGGAAAACCACCCTCTTGTCTCGGTGGCACCCAGTGAGGATGACAATGGTCCCAGGAGTGATGCCAGCTTATAGTTTTCTCACATGCCGACTGAAAGGTTTTCTGCTGTTGCTCAACAGCCTTCAGACACATCTTCAATAGGATAATACCTGCATATTTTGTGAAGTTTTACTATCATTCCGGTTTTGTGACAGTGGCAACAAACTTTTCCTTTTCAATCCAGGATTTAGCTGTTGATTACTTCCTCTTTTACATGGTCTTTCTGGAATGCATAGCCGATCAGGAATATCTGTCATTTCCTCTGACAAGGATGGGATTTCGGCTACAGTGAGGTTTCCCGTTCTTTGACACCTTAGACTTGAGGTTCCCCTTCATAACCTGGTCACCAGCATCAGCTTTCCTGGCTTCTGGTTTCTTCTTTGTTTCCGGCATCTCAGCTTTGTCACCCGCCATCTTGCAAGATGGGAAAGAGCTTTTTTTTTTTTTTTTTGGTTTCACTTTTGTTCAGCTGACTTAATTCTTTTGGTTCTTTTAGTGAGTGGTCTCTAAGTGGCAGACTCTCCAAGTGTTATATTTGCAAATTTGCTTTGATTGAATTTTTTTTAGCAAGATTAAAAATTCTAAGTTGACATTTATTTCTCCTCAGTCCAGTAAGGTGATTACTGTGCTGCCTTCTCAAATTATGGTGTGGTGAATTAAAATTCTTCTTTTATCGGAAGAGTCATTTCTTGGTAAATAATCTTTCTTTTCTTTCCAAAGATCTTTTTCACCATGATTGAATCATGGAAAGTTTAGGAACAGAAAACTTGGGAGAATTTTATGTAAACACCAAGATACTTTCATGTAGATTCATAATTAACATTATACTATTCTTACTTTGTCATGTTTCCATCTATCTATCCATTTGTCTGTTCCTCCACTTCACTAACCCATCTTCAAGTTTGAAACATCTCAAAGTTGCAGATATCAGTACACTTCCCCCCAAATACTTCAACCAGCATATCATCAACTAGAATTCATTATTTGTTTTCAGTTCTTGTCTTTTTCTTTTGTGATAACCTTTATAATGAAATGTACAAATACTAAGAGCATCATCTGATGAATTCTGATAAATGCATCCCCCCGTATAATTCAAATCCTTATCTAGATACAGAACTATCACCATCCTCCTGCAAAGAACCTCTATGCCCTTTCGTGTAACCTTACCCTTCACTCATAAGAGAGAACCACTTTTCTATGTTTTCTTGGCAAGTTAGTTTGGCTTGTTTTAAAACCTTAAATAAGTGAGGTTTTAGAGCATGTTCTCATTTGGTGTAAGGTTTCTTTAATTCAGCATAATATTTTCAGATTTATTCACATTGTTGAATGTATCAGCATTTTGTTCATTTTCATTGCAAAGTATCACACGTTATATGAATATACCAAATTTTGTGTATATATTCCCCTATTGACACACACCGCCAGTGTTTCCTGTTTTTTGCAAATATGAAAAAGCTGCAGTGAACATTAACATTCTTGTAAGTCTTTCTGGAGTCTCATGCCTTCAGATCCCTAGTGTAAGTACCTAGGAATGAACTGTCAGGGATATGGGATAGGTACATTAGTTCTTTTCCCTGAAAACCCATGTTGGGGGTGAGGCAGCACACACAGGCTGTGCTCAAGCTGAGGAATACCCCACTTCAGAAGGGAGTTGCTGGCAAACCTACTCAAAGCTTACCCCTGAGGAGACATTATCTTATTAGCTGGAACTTAAGCAAATCTCCTACGGGGAGAGGAGGGAGAAGTTTTCTACTTTAAGTAGGTCAGTAAACAAATTTGCTCTATGACCTAGACGGTGACATTATCTCTGGCTTCCAAGGTTGTTTATTACTCAAACATCCCTGCAAAGTTATTTTGAGGCGTGTGGAAATGCCATGGAAAATTCACCTGACAAAGCAGATTCTGGCAAATTTCCTCATGAAGACACCACTCCATCAGCCATTTTGATTAATTTGGCCCCTGTAGGCTAAGACCAAATCCATTCAATTTGTTTCCTGCAGTATTTAACCAATTTCATAAAGCACCAATGATTTAGGTCTCTAATGACAACCCTAAGCTATAATTTACCATGTTTGCATAAGGGGTCAGGTGAAGGGCATTTCCACACAAGAAGAGCAATTCCAAGGGCACACATGGTGGCTCTGAAAGGGAAGCATTTACAGTTGCTGAGGTCCCCTAACAGAACGTACATCAACCAGGGCAAGATGGAGGGGGCCTCCAATGTGGGCCCCTGGCCGGCGGTAAACCTTAGAGCTCCCAGTTTCATTCACTGCATCTAGTCCTTGCTTTGGGGGTGAGGTTCAGTTGGGGGGGCACTTCCTGTGGACAGTCCATCCCAATCTGGCCTCTTTGTCCATCACACCAACCAGGTGGCATCTGCCCCACCCCGACCCCGCCCTCCCAGTGACTGAGAGTGGGGGTAGGGATGTCTAGAGGATTCTTGCATGGAATGTGCAGATGCTGGGGCCTGTCCCTGTTTTCTCATGTCTGATGCGGAATGGTAGACTCACCATGTCTGTGGTAAGAGTCTGTACGGGGTGGTTTCTCTCTGGAGGTGGGATCCAGGGCAGTTCTGCAGGGCAGATATCATTAATGCTTCCCCTTTCACCATACCTGCTAGGCTCTGCAGGTTACCTCCTCAGATGTCTGGGTTTTTGCTCTTCCTTTACTGCCACAAAATCTGTGCATACTGTTTCGGTGGCTGTAACTTCATCTCCTTTCCAAATGATCTCCTATTCCCACTGAGACCTTTTATCCAGAGGGTCAGATACAAGTGGGGGCAAAAGCATTTTCATGAAATGTAATCAGATCAGAATTAAATCTGAATCCCCCAGGCTCTCTGAAGGCTCTACCCTCCAGACTGATAGGGGAAAGAATGAGGCATCTTCTCCTCCTAGAGCAGGCAGAACAGAATCCTAAATTTTCAGAACTGGTCTGTCTCACCATTATTCCCCCACCACTTTTATCCTGATCATGATGCAGGAAGGAGCTGATCCTTTCTGAGGACAGCTGCCTTCAGTGACTAAGGAGCCTTCCGGAGCTGGGCAGACAGGAAGAGATGAGGGACGTAGAGTCAGACAATCAGTGCACTGGAAATAGCTTTTTTGATAAAGGCCACACCATTGTCAGACTACTAATGGTTCAGCCACGCTCGTGACACATATGAGTTTCTAGGGCCACAGTGGTGTGGCCAGTCAGCTGGTCTGTAAGCTGAAGTGTGGTTGGTGGTGAGGCACCACCCGTAGCTCCCAGAGGGGGTCAAGGCCTGATCGGTGTCCTGGGAGCAGTCAGGAACAAAGTCCCTTGTGATATGGCTCTCCCCACTGAGAGACAAACAGGTCTGTCACAAGCCTGGCACACAGCCGTAGCCCATACAGAATTTTTGAGCCTATCATTTTCATTTGATGAGCAAGGCTTTTTATTTGTAGGCCTTTCCTGCCCTGTAAGTCCGGGAGTCTGAGTTGACCAACCACCTCTAATGGAATGAGAATCTTGAGTGGGAGTCATAAGGCCTCCCTCCATGGATTGGGTCTTCACTCTTGGCAGTAAAAATCTCGTAGCTGTTTGTTTATATTTCACAATGGTGACAAGATAAAATCTCTATTTACCCAGTGCCAGTGGTCTTCTCACACTCCTATGTGTTCATACCCTGCACAACACATAACCTGCTGCGGTTTCTCTAAGTCCTCCAGGAACTCTGGGCACTAGATGGCACGGAAGTGGGAGGATTTGTGTCACAACTGCAAGCTGAGATTGTTTTAAGTCTCCCACTCTAAGCTCAGAGCCCCTCCCGACCTCCAGCATGGCGTATTATCCATGACACTATTCCACTTTGAGGAGTGTGCCTCCTCGTGGTACGTTTGAACATACTGGAAGACACTTGAAGAGGGAATATTGACATACGCCCCCAATAGTGGTCATTCAGGCTAAGACACCAAAATAAGCTCCTGTTTATTTTCAAATGTTAGTGTTGTTTTTGCTTTTTTTTTTAATTTTCTTTTTTTTAAAAAAAGATTTTCTTTATTTGACACAGAGAGAGAGAGAGAGAGAGAGAGATCACAAGTAGGCAGAAAGGCAGGCAGAGAGAGAGGGGGAAGCAGGCTCCCCGATGAGCAGAGAGCCTGATGTGGGGCTCGATCCCAGGATCCCAAGATCATGACCTGAGTCGAAGGCAGAGGCTTTAACCCACTGAGCCACCCAGGCACCCCTGTTTTTTAATTTTCGAAGGAAGGTCACCTCCTGTAGTCTCCCAAGTCCACGTAGAGTAAAGCATGACTCCGTAGTCAGCCTCACACTGCTGCACTGGTATTTAAGAATTTCTCTCTCTTCCTGTGGCCTGAAAAAGTATTGGAAACTACTAACTAACTAACATCTATGGCTTTGAGAATTATATTTATAGCTCTGAATGATTACCTTCATTCTCTTTTGTTTGAAGGAAAAAAGAAAGGCCATGCCTGGACAAGAATTAAAAGGAAATGTCAGAGAAACGTACATCAAAAAGGTAAGTACTTGAGTGTAAGGCCCTGCTTCTTATCCCCCTGCTCTGGCCCTGACCCCTTCCTAGTGGCTGCGCCATGAGGACATAAGCTAAGATCCTGTAACAAAGAGGCTTGAAAACACAATGGCTTGCACAAAATGACTTAGTTCTTAACACGGAATCACCCAGAGCTAAGTGATCTGGGGAGACACTGCCATCCTCAATATGTGGCTTCTCTGCTGGGTCAAGAAATTTGTATTAATTTGGTAAGACGTTCCAGAGAAAGCCAAATGCAAGAAACAGCCTGTATGTGTAGGTGGATGTGACATGTGCACACAGTAAAAAACCAAAAACATGTGTTTATACAAATGTATTTTTAGATATTTATAAATTCTTATTTGTATGTATTTATCTATATAGAGAGAGACACAGATATGGATATATGGAAAATCAATAGATGGTCATCAATAAAAATATATGCAGTGGTTTACATATGGTCATTGGAATATAGGTGATATTTATATTGTTATCTGTGTTTTTTAAGTGTATGTGTTTTTTAAGTGTAATACACTTAAGTGTATTAAGTGTATTTTTCAGTGTACACTGAAAATATTAAACATGTTCAAATATTGCAATGAAAAGGTATTGTTTAAATAGTAAAATATACAGAGACAAAAGCCTAGGGGAATATTTTTGAACAAGTTAATTATGGCTCGCTCTAGAATGAGGATATTTTATATAATTTTTATTTTCTAAATTTTGAGTAATATATATGTATAACTTCTAGTTGGACCTCTGAAATCTTTTTTATTTCAGTCATGCTTTACTTCTTCTTCTTCTTTTTTTTTTTATAGTAGCCTCCAGGCCCAGCAAGGAGCCCAGGGTAGGGCTTGAACTCATGACCCCTCAGGGGCTTGAGTCAAGATCAAGAGTAGGATGCTTAACCAACTGAGCCACCCAGGCGTCCCTCAGTAGTGATTTAAAGCACTCCTTCCTTCTAGACAATGAGAGCTAGACCTCATTTTCCATGTGACCATCAATTTTAAAACAGATCCATATAATAAGATTTTAGAGTCCAATTAAAATTATTAATTTTCACCAATCTATACATCTTATGTTCTTGTCAATTTACATGGCTGCCCTGTTGGTGAATGTGTACAATTTTGTTTGGGAAAAAAAAAAGTGGTAGCATCCATGTTAAGAATGCTTATTTTCAAAATACCAACTACTTGGATTTAATCGCTATATCATTTTCACATAGGTCTCTGTGTACACAGATAAATTCTAAATCACTTTGTACTTTCCAAAATACAGTGAAATCTTATATGTAATTAAAACTCTTCCCTCCTAAAAGTAGAGCATGTTCTAGACACCTGTTTGAGATCCCTTACCATTAATACGCTTTCTTGGCTGAGTGAACAGGGAAAAGGGCTTCAGAGTTGAATCTGGTGTTCACTCACTTGCTTTTGGTCTCTCGTGTCAACTGCTGCTTTGTCCAACTCTGTATCTTCCCGTGTTTATCCCCAGACAAAAGTAACACTACCAGCCACTTGGGCTCCAGTGGGAGAAAGGCGAAAACGCATCTGCAAAGACGTGCCAACATCAGAGGTAAGATCAAGTTTGTACCACTTCCACTTGGCCCCATGGGTCAATACAAATTTTGCTAAGGTTTTGAAGAACATGAATCTCCCTCAATTTTTACTAGCTTAAGTTATCAGTCAGTTCGGGAGCAGTAAAATCTAGAAAGCAAACGTATTTGAAGCCAGGGTTCTAAATTGTTTGCATTTATATCGTAGTTTTTATCTGCCCAGGACCTAAAATCTTTTTCCTGAGTTTTATCTGCTTTTTGTGGAAATTTCTTTACCTTGCATCATTGGTTTATTAAAATGGCCAGACTTGGTAAGTTACAAGTAGTAAACAAGTTCACTTTTTCGCTGCCCTTTCAAATCTACCTTCTGGATGAGTTGTTCCTATCTTGGGCATGCCTGATAGTTTTCCTGTTCCCTTGTCACAAGAGTGTAAGTCTCTCTCTAGTAGTTAGAGTCCTTTCTGGACTAGTATTAAAATTTCAATATTTTCTCCATTTCAAAGCTCCTCCCCTCCTTCAGCCCAAGCAAACCTCTGTCTGGGCCACCAGCAGTGGGGATGTGGCCTGTTCAGATTCCTCTCACATTCTCTCTTGTCTCTACTCACATTCAAGAGCTGCTGGTTTGCACCCCTCCAGGATTAGGGGGGATGGATGAGAGAGGAGAGATAAGAACTTGGCAGATATAGCTCTGAGATAACACAGGGAATGCAGGGTACACAATTGCTAGCTCTTTCCTCCATGAAATTCTTTCATCAACTCCACAGCATGGTCTGGCACCACTGCTGGACTTTTTTGCAGAGAAATGTAGCCATTCTTCTGCTGCATGGATGTGAGTGAAGAGCTAGAGCTGACGTAACCTGTTCCACCTGTATGGTCACATAGGTGGTTTGGTCCCGTTGCCTCACGATGTGGATTGCTTGAAACTAGGGTGACCAACCCACCCTGGTTTACCCAGGACATTACCAGTTTTGCTGCTGAAAATCCTGCATCCGGGATAGCCCTTGGTCCTGGGTGGACTGAGACAGTTGGTTGCCCTCCTTGGCACTTAGTGAATTGTTCCCAACTATTGGGACTCTTACTAAAATTTTGGGAAAACAGGAAAGAATTTAAAATTCTGTTACAATTAGTATTAGAGGTTAATTAATACCAAGACTGACGATTTTAAAAAATAACTTTAAGTTATATTCTGACTGCCATGTTAGAGCTCATGGTTGGGGATTCGGTGTTACTAAATGGGTATTACAACCTGGGGACACAGAAATTAGTTGGATCCTGTCTTGCTTAGTCACTCTGTTTTCAAAGCAAAACACAATAGTGCTATATTATAAATTAGCTGGTTTTAAGCTCCAAGTCTCCTTATATCAAAAGCTCCACAGGCTAGAATGGACTGCAGTGTATTTCCTTTTTCTCCCTAAAAATATTAGGCCTAACAAATTTGATGAAAGATAAGTTTAACATAGCCACCAATCCCAGGAAAGATGTAACCAGGGAGAAGGACAGATAGAGACCAAAAAAGAACTCTGTTTATTGGATTGTTCAAGGCTGTGGTTAGAGCTGTAGTGCCAAGTCTGACTGGGATATAGGAGGGCCAGAGCAAGATATCTGGATCTCTTCTCTTGGTACTGTGAGCATAGACCTTCAGAAGAGGAATAAAGAGCACCAGAGAGTCCATAACCACTTTAGCATCTTGGGTGGAGAAGAGGTGAGGAGGGTCCCTTGGAGAGCCTACTTGGGTGGATGACCTTCCATTGGAGAAGGAATGCACTAAGTGGTGACCCCATTTGCTGAAGGGAGAAACCAAGAGAGGGTAAAAAGATTGATCTGCTTTTTTGAGAAGCACAGTTTCACCCTTTTAGTTGTTCTCCTTAGCCCGTGGCTGGTAATACCCAAGTCTTTTACTTTCTTACAGAAGTTTATTCATCTTTTAGACCCCTCATTTGAGCTGTTTTTATCTTGGTTAAGTAATAACAGAGTGATGACTTGCAAGTCTGTAACTTGTCTGATGTTGTGATAAAGTATAATTATCAATATTCATCCATGGGGCCATTTTGGTCTTGAAGAGATGAAAACTCTCTCAGTAATTGTGTAGGATAAAGTCCAGAAGGTAGGACTATTTACCAAGCAATCAGTCCATTTGGGGTTTAATTGAAAGAAAGATTCTTCTTCCTTTGCTGGTCTAATATGCTCATAATCTGTTTATAGTTTACAGCACTTAGGACTGGTTAGTCTGGAAAATATTTCCTTATGGGGTCTACATAACCCCACTCAGTACCACCAGATAGTGGGGCACTGAACACAGAAAGAAGAAAATGAATTTGTCTTCCTGCCTTAGAAACTAAATCACATTTGAATGACAGCAAACACTGAGATGCATATCATCCATAGCCAAAACTTACAAAAGTAAGAACATTCCCTGATGCAACATCTACCAAGTCAATCCTTAATAACTATTTGAAATTAAGATTTTGGGAGACTCGATTCTACCCATTCTTCTTGGTTAGCGTTCTTCTGGTTAGTTTCTTAGATTCTAATATCTTTGTCCAAAGCCACATAGACAAAGCTGTTGGTCACATTTATTATGACTTTCAGCACAAACGTATAAATGACTTCATTCAATGTGTGTGGAAACCCGTCATAGGGTTTCCCCTCACAGAACATCCATTTCTATTTCTCCACAAGAAGAAACCTGAAATGCCTTCACTTAACTTTGTAGTTTTTGTCTCAATTTTCTCTGAATATTTTAGTTTCTGTAATGGCAGTAATCATCATCTTGATCTCATATGTTTGTTGGAAAGACTAAGTAAATTAGTCAATGTACAATTGGCATCTATTAAGCCCTTAATACATGACTGCTTGAGATATAAGTGGAATGCTGATTTCACTTGTTTGTTTTACTAATGTAGGACTATGAAAAACAAAATATAAGATAAACGTAAGATTAGCTATCTAATTCTTGATATCTTAAGACTAGGGGTTATATATTTTTCTTTATCCATTAGACAAGCTTTTGGGAAGTTATATTTAAATGGAAATTTTGGAAAGCATTAATATATGCAATGCACGTCTGTGATTGTGATTATCTTTTTCTATTTTCTCAGGGAAAAAGAGAGGCAGATCTCTTATTCACTTAACTCATAGTGAAAGATCCCCACGGACAAGTTTCCAGTCAAGGGGTAAAGAAGAAAAGGGGAATAACTTTCAATAACTAAACAGCTAATTTCCTATGCTTTCCTGTTGTCTGTGATTTTAGTAATAAACCCATTTCCCTAATTGCTTTATAGCTTTACTAACTTTTGAAAGATGTACATAATTTGGGTCATTTTCAAAATACATCAGGGAGAGAAACAAGATAATCCCACAAACAAGTAAGTTGGTGACCAGATCTTGTAGGTCCAGGGGCCACTGTCATGACGCTGTCTTCACTGAACTGATAAATTTTGAGCTGGAAATCGTCTGTTGCCATTACCAACCCACATTATTTAGTTGATCCTCCTTTTGCTACATAGAGAGTCACAGGTTGCACACTACAGGTAGCCTGGAGTTGTGGTCTTTGTCTTTTTCTACTTTTGATTGTGTAGGCTTGGACCTCTCACTTGATAACAAAGCAAGAGAGCAAATTAAGCCAATCATTCTCAGTCCATCCCAGTTCTGATAGTCTACCCGGCTCAACACTGGATCATGGACAATCCCTCCTCCCTCAGGGCTCTAAACATCAGCCGGAAGGGCAGCATCAGCTACACATTCTCCTCAAGTTAATTCATTTGAAGACCTTTCATCCCTACTTCTGCAGAGTCAGGTCGCCAGCCGCCTCTCCTCCTGCAATATGCAGATTATTCTTGAGTTCCCTGAACTCCTCTTTTAGTTGTGGAGAAAGCTGATGTGAGGGGGAACTGAAGCAAAGCAGAGAACAAGAATAGAAGGCAGACATCATCTCCTTTGGGTTGTCCCATCATTCATTCCCCTCCTTCTGCTCAGTGAGTCATATCTCAACTAGAGAGACAAAGTGCAGTCTCTCACTCTGTTTCCAGCTACCTAGCTGCAGTGAAATAGTGTGGCTGGAGAGCTCCCTTCAGAACATGGCAGCTGTTGGATGTTTCATTGTCATATAAGAATAAGCGAGGCTGACTGGATTGGGAGTAAGGCAGTTTTATTGAAGACTTACTTCTCTGTAAAAGGATTCTGGTTTGTGCGAGATTTGAAGGATAAGATAGAGATAGACATTCTGTAGTTATGTATCAAAAATGTCACATGGAAGAAAGCCTTTGATGCTAGAGATGTGTAGAATGGGCTTCACTAAGCACCTCTATATTTCGTAAGAACAAAATCCACAAGGTTGGAGAGGTACATGTGTATTTACGAAATGAGGTGGAATGAGGAAATCTTCTCTTTCAGGGTCAAGAAGGCACAGAGATGATAGCGTGAATTTTCACTCTCAAATACTTCCTGTGACCTGTGGTGAGGTGAAGGGGATGTTATATAAGAAGAAACTGAAACAAGGTGGGTTCCATGGTCTACTTGATTTGCAGTATGGAGTTACTCATGTGAATTACACAACATTCTAGGAATTGAGGGAAGGAGGAAGGGATCCCTAAGATGACATTTTTATACTTTCAGAAATTATACACATTAGGTGATCACTCCCATGATGCCCAAAGAACCAAAGAGAAGTGAATCAGAAATAAAAGGGAAGAGGTCCTCAGCCTCCACCTTCATATCCTCCCTCCCTTCTGGATGATTACCGCCAGGGCAGGGTGCTGGATATGGTGAGAAGACCACAGAATTTAGAATTGGAGAGTCTCACAGTATAGCTGTGAGGAATTAATTTACATAATTGATATAAAATACTTCAACAGCTTAACTGAGATATAATCACATATCAAAAAGTTCAACCTTCAGAGTATACAATTCAATGTTGAATTTTGTTTGCATTTCTCCAGGATTATTCAGCCATCACCACAATCTAATCTTAGAACTTTTGTGTCTATCCCCCACTAAGGCAAATGCCATGTCTATTTGTAGTCAGAATGAATTCCCAGTTCATCCCAGCGCCCAGCCCTAAGCAGCCACTAATCTATTTTCTGCTTCATAAATTGACCTATTCTAGGTATTTCATATAAGTGAAATTAAATAATATGTGCCATTTTATGACTAGGCCCTTCACTTATCATGATGTTTTCAAGGTTCATCCATGTAATGGCATGTATTGGTGCTCCATTTTTTTTTCCAACTAATATATTTCATGGTGTGAATACACCATATACATCTTTCATCCATCAGTTTGGGTTGTTTCCACTCTTTGGCTGTTATGAATAATGCTGTTTTGAATATTCATGTGTGAGTTTTTGTGTGAACAAATGTTTTCCATTCTTTTGGCTATATATCCAAGAGTGGAACTGGTGGTTCATATGGTAAATCTACATTTAACTTACTGAGAAAGCACCAAAATATTTTCCAGAGTGGCTGCACTATTTCACATTCCCACCAGCAATGTCTGAGGGCCCCAATTTTTCTACATCAGTACTTGTTATTGTCTGATTTTTTAATTAAGACCATCTTAGTGGGTATGAAGTGGCATCTCAAGATATTTTTGATTTGCATTTCTCCAATGACTGAAATGTTTAGCATATGATTATCTTTTATGCATAGCTTAATTTTCCACTGGGTAACATTTCACAATTATTTTTAATATCAGCTATCCATGATTTCAGGGAGGGGAAAAGCTCTGCTTAATAATGCCATTACACTGGATAAAAAATGTAATAAAGGCTGCAGATGTCGGGTGATACCATTCTAAGCTCCGTCTCAACCTGAGGTTCTTCCTTCACATTGTCTCAAGAGCCATTGGAGACTCTGGTCTGTTCTCTGTCCCCGGCAAATTGAGATCCTCTCACTCTTCAGGTTCACGTGCTTTTCCTTTGTAGATGATTTTGAAATACTTTTAAAAGGTTGATTTTGATGGTAATTATTAATGCTCAACCTTTTTGTTGTGCAAAGTTGTAAAGAAATGTTGCCCCAAGGCAGGAAATCTCCTTTGAGGGGACTTA
Organism: Procyon lotor; assembly: GCA_028646535.1. NCBI lineage: Eukaryota > Metazoa > Chordata > Mammalia > Carnivora > Procyonidae > Procyon > Procyon lotor. The sequence goes on along the minus strand of CM053605.1, from coordinate 5,759,276 downwards.
CAGGCTAGATTTGAGGATTCCAAAGGCTGAGAATGGAAGCTCGACTCTCCTGCTATAAATCTTGAGCCCAAATTGGGCAGCTCCAAATACATTGTGGTGGGAGCTCATTATCTGAGTTCTGAAGACAAAGAGGACTTAGTATCAACTTACCCTGGTCTTACAGGAGTCTTGGTGAAGTGTATACAGAGTGAGGATGGAAAATGGTTCACCCCCAGGGAATTTGAAGTCACAGGAGGCCGCGCAAGATCAAAGAACTGGAAGCTGAGTGTGTGCTGTGGTGGGAGGCCCCTACGATGGCTAATAGAGGTATTCTAAGGACTGGAGCAGATGTGACTTTCCTTTTTGTATGGTCATTATTTCCTCACCAGATTTCTGTAGAGTTATAGCTAAAAATCGGATGCCCCTGAGTTTATCTGCTGACCCAGGGAGAGATTCCCCACATTCATAACCTCCCTATAATGTTGCACATTAATGTTGTAAAAAGGGCTCTGTCTGGATAAAGGCCAGAGCTTGGAGGAAGGAGAGGTCATTGTGACTCCGGTGCATGCAGACAATTTCATGCAGTGAAAGAAGACTGTCAACAGTCAAACAAATGGAAAGAGGATGCTCCAGAAAAAGAACGACATAAAAACCAAAACTACAACTAAAGTATCTCTGTAGGTTGATGTAGACTGGTTGTGTGTGATAAGGGGTGATCCATCGATTGGGGTTGTTTATGGAGGGATAACAGCCTTAGGAACTTAAACTCATAATATAGACAATGAAAAATCAGTGAGGTCTTCTGAGGTGTGCAATGACATATTTAAAACAATACTTCAGACAACCATGGGGGCTTGAAATGATTTTAGTGTCTTTCAGCCCAAAGATACCTATACTCAACTTGTAATGCTCATGTCAAATGTCTCCCTCCTCTGAATATTCCCTGAATGACCTGGCCTGATCCTCCCTTCCCCGGGCTCCATGAGCCCACTACTAAGACCCATGTTATGCTGTTTTATACTTATCCTTCCATGCGTTCTCTTTTTCTTTCTAGATACCTCTAGGGTCTGTACATCTTTGTGTGCCCAAGATTGTCCAGAATGTCTGATACTCAGTACACATGGGATAAGTGTGTGCTGATTGAATAGCCCTAGTGTACGGATTCAGCATGAGTGGCATTGGTGGGAATGGAAAGGAAGTGGGAGGTGTCAAAGAAATTATGAAGGAAAACCTCTTAAAACTAAGAAAAAAAAGACAAGAGAAAAGAAAAAAGTTCTAAAGATGATTTTCCAATGCTTGAAATTCTAACTACTGATTGAATTCTAGGAGTACAAGTGAGAAGAGGGAGATATTTTTTCATTTAGCCACCCTGGCTTTGATCTGACAGTGGGACACCCAGGTAGAAATATATGGGAGAAGGCTGGAAATGCCAGATTTACAAAATAGAAACATAGGCTAGCCACAAACTTGGATCTTTTTATCTTTCAGAAAGGACTTCTACATAATCCTCCAAGAAAATATTTCAGGAAAAGAAAGGTGATTATTATGTCACTTTTTATAAGTTCTCATCACATAACTGATGTTATATGTACAATTACTTATAGTTCTCAACTGGATAATTATAATTTAGCTTCCTCTAACTCCCCTCCCCCTTTTTTGGGCATGTGACTTCAGAGTTGCTACTTTGAACATTATGCTGTATAAAAGGCAAGATCTTCTTTGGATGGTAAACCATTTGAGGTAGAGATGATAAGGAGCCATCAAAACAGACCTCATATATATGCTTTAACTGTAGATGCAGATGATGTAAGGGTGTCAACGTTGTAAAAGCAAACATGATTATGCAATACAAAAAAAATTTCATAATAAGATTGGGTCGGGGCCTCTGGGTGTCTTAGTCACTTAAGCATCTGAGTCTTGATTTCAGTTCAGGTCATAATCTCAGGGTCCTGGGATCAAGCCCCACATCAGGCTCCCTATTCAGCAGGTAGTCTGTTTGTCTCTCTCTCCCTCTGCCTCTCCCTCTGCTTGTGCTTGTGCACTCTCTCTCTGTCTCTTAAATGAATAAATAATTCTTAGGGAAAAAAGGTGATATAGGGTCCTCTTCAACTCAAATATAGATTTTTAAAATAATCATTACTATTATCTAACTTTAATGAAATCTAATGATGATTTCATTAAATGATTCAGACAACCCTGTTTTAGCAAATAGTCCATTCTGGGACATACACAAAACCATATCATTTCATGAGATAGGAAAAAAAGGCATATTTTCTTTTCTGATCCATTTCATCCCCTTTCACTTTCCATTTAAAAGTACACGCAGACATTTTTTTTCTCAGGGGAAATTATTTGCCTTTCTTGAGGATGGTGCTGTTGGGAAGGAACTTCTTGGGAGATTGATGTGTCATATGGGAAGGGCAGATCTGGAAAATTGTTTACTTTGATCCTACCCTTTTGGCTACACCGGAGGGGCTGTACAGACCTCTTTTCTATCTGAGAAAATGGCTTCTTCCTCTATAGAAGTAGTCTATGGAGACAACAAACAGGTTAAATGTAGCGTAGATTCAAGACAAGGTGATGGATTTTCCAAGATGGAGTATGAACAAGAACTTGAGAAAGAAGGGGAGGAGAGAAGTGTCATTCTTACATACTTCAAGTAAGAATGGCCATCCAAGACATTCACAGACTTCTAAGATAGGCCATGCCTAGCTGGCCAATGAGACTTCATCTTCCACTGGGAATGTGATTATCTGATTCTCTGGATCATTTGAACTTTCAGTCCTTGGGACATTTCATCCAAATAATAGTTCCCTAAAGGAAAACTATTATTTGATCAGTTTAGTATTTTTAAAACCAGCATCTGTATCATTTCCCAGATATCAAGAGTTACTCAGTTCGGGGCACCTGGGTGGCTCAGTGGGTTAAAGCCTCTGCCTTCGGCTCAGGTCATGATCCCAGGGTCCTGGGATCGAGCCCCGCATCCAGCTCTCTGCCTACTTGTGATCTCTCTCTCTCTGTATCAAATAAATAAATAAAATCTTAAAAAAAAAAAAAAGAGTTACTCAGTTTGAGGTGCCTGGCTGGCTCATTTAGTAGAGCATGTGATTCTTGATCTCAGGATCTTGAGTTTAAGCCCCCTGTTGGTCATATAGCTTACTTAAAAAATAAAATTAAAATAAATTTTATAAAATAAGATAAAATAGTTACTCAGTCAGATTACCCACGTAAGCTTGTAACTCTTATCAATAAGATCTACCCTCATCCATGGGTGCAACACTTCAGCAACAAGCCTCAGCTGCCCCTATATTTTATGTCTCTCCATGAGTTCCCCAAAATGGTGGATCTTGCAATCCGCTATTACCCCTATGGGTCCTCTGTGTCTCTCAGAACCTCTTTTGCTGATGGAGCCCCTTGGCTTTCAGAAACTTCAGTATCATTCTTGAAACTACATGTTAGCTTATTGGCTCCTGTCAAGGGCCACTAATATCTTTTGGTGAAAGTTGCTGTGTTGTAAAATAATATATTCCTCCAGTATATTGTATGCTAATATTTCTTAAGAGATAGCAAGTGATCTCTTTTCCTAAGCTAAGTAATATTCATTTATTTACTCATTCAACATATAATTGTCAAGCCCATACTAAATGCCCAATGGCCATTAAAGTTGATTGAAATAATATTCCTGACCTCAAAGATTGTTTTAACCTCAAATTCTAACCTGGGGAGGGGTGGGAGATTTTCGGTCACCTAGAGAGATAGGCAATGACTGGCCACTTCTTAGGTCATTGTCCTGTGGATCACACTTGTCTGTGACTACTCTGCCCTGAACTGGAGAGAAAAGCCACATTACAGAGGAAAGAAGGCCAGGTCATTCTATTAAATATGCAGAAGCATTGTAAGTTTAGTGAGTGATAGTCAATTACCTCTGAAAAGTCTCCCAGCTGACATCTTTTTGGGAGGATAAAGGAAGGTGACCTTCTGGAAGAAAAGCTGCAGCACTGGGGATCTTGGCACATCTTATCTTTGAGGCTGTGCCCTAAGAGGACTACAAAAGTCAGTGCAGTTCTCTGGAATGTTTCCATGGATTCCAGGACTCTGGGTCCTGTGGTCACTGGGGGCTGCTGCTGATGAATTCTCAACCTGATTCTCTACTTGCACATCTTCTTGGTAGGATGATACTTTCTAAGGTAGAGAAAAATGCCTGAGGGCCCTTCAAAGTAGGAGAACCAGCAGACTTTCTCCGACTCCATCTGTGGAAACCAGGCCAGACTCCCTGCATGGTTTCATAAAAGCCTACCTTGGGTCAGAAATCCAGGAAATTGAATTTGCATTGGGCCAAACAGTGGTATTTTGGTAACTTTTATTCTCCAAGTAGATATATAAGTCCATAAGACAGGTATGAAATAATGGGTAGATTATGGCTTGAATTCCTCCACAGATAAGCTGTTAAATAAGGAATGGATGCAATCCTTGTATTCAATAATGTCATTCAATCTTTCTCTTTTCAGCAGCCAATACCAAAGTCTCATGACAACACCTTAGTTGACCCTTATGTAAGTACTACACCTCTAACCCCAGAATAATCCAGGCCTTGTCCCTCTGTGTTCTGTGTCATTGCTGTGTTTCCCTGAAGCGTGCTCACACTCAGTTGGAACCTGTCACTGTGTGTGATGAGTGGAGAACAGCAACCACATCACCCATACCAGGGAGATGGTTCTGGAGTTGGTGTCTCTGTGTGAAAACATCCTTTCCTATTTGTTCAAGGAAACCTTCCTGTTTCCCCATTTCCCCTTGAAAGTGAGTATGGGAGGCAGAGTTCTAGACCACTGGGGTCTCTAGAGCCAGGGCCTAAAGTGGTAATAGCTAGAGTTGGCCAGCAGATTAGGGTTAAGGAGCAAATTTGGGAGAATAGCATTTTAAAGAAGGCAAAAGGGCAGGAAAAGAAAATCTCAAACATCCACTCCAAGGTGCAGGCAGAGCTAAGATCCACCAGAAGGAACAGGCTCAGCCAAGATGATGAGTCCAGGGGATGGACCCTATTGTGAGTCCTGCAAGACAAGTGCATGCAGGAAGTGCATGCAGGACAAGTGGCCCTTTTTGGAAGTCATGTCTCCAGTCTTGAGGGAGCCATCAGGGTGCTAAGCTGATGAGGGCTGAAACCATCACAACATAGCCAATCACAGGGTGGTCTGCTATAAGGCCTGTCAAAATTATGGGTGACCACTCTCTCTATGCTAAATCATACTTTGATTCCTTTTGTAGACTTTTGAAGCAGAGTCACCTTTGCGCAACTCCAGGAGGCAGCACTCACAGAGGATATCAAGCAGTAATACTGACATAGGACCTCCAACAGAGGAGGGGTAGTCAGATAGTTTTGTGTACACTTTACCTTCAAAGCAATCCCTCAACAAGATTTAGATCTTATTCACACTGATTTTGACACTTGGCCAACTGAGGGAGTCTTCAGTCATCTAAATAGCCCTCAATTCCGGTGTTGTGTGGCTTATTTGGGATAGACATAGACCCTCACCCCTACTCATAATCTTTCCAGGGGTAGATACTATGGGCCAATGCAGCACTGACTTATAATATCCCCATGCCTGATAACCAGGCTAAATCTCAACTTGGGTTGATTCAACACTGAGTCACTTGAGGACTTTTGAAAAATAACATTGCCTGGATTTCACTCTATGTGAAATTCCAATTTAATCAGTCTAGGCTATGTTTTGGACATTAGGATTGTTTAAAAGTCCCAAATGATTCTGGTACACAAATTACCCCTTTTATGAATTAAAAAGAATACCAATGGCTGTGCCCACCTAGACCAGTTGATTCAGTATCTCTGGTTTGGGGACCAGGACATTAGTATTTTACATACTCTGCCTGGATGATTTTAGTACGCAGCTGGACTAAGAAATAAACAGATGTATCTGTTGAAAAGTATACAAATGGGAGATTCTTAAACGTTGGTTGTATTGGTCATTTCCTTGTCCTTCTGGGGAGAGGGGTCATCACTTTCTAGAGATTGATGATAGTAATCTATGAGTGTCTGCACTGATTGAGAAGAAAAATGGCCCCATGGCTCCATGCCAGAGCAGTCTCAGCCCCTGTGGAGGTGTCTTTGAGGACCCCTGGAACACTGAATGGGAGAATTTGGCTAGATGTTCATTGGGGCTAGCACCTCCTCATACATTCTTAAAGACAAAAGAAATAGCCAGAACCCTATTCATCCAACACAAGTATTTTCATCCCAAATCCCAAAACAAGACTCAAAATAATTGTTAATGAGTGTCTTTGCATCTTTTATCACTTTCCACATTAAGGGGTTTATCCCATCTTAAATTCTCAAAATTTCACCCTTCCGTGAGTCTATGTCTTCCTTGTGGTATAGGCAAATGCATTTAACATTTTCTTTTGGGACCTTGTTTCATCTGCAAGGTGATAATATTATTCAGGTTCCTCTAAAACCATCTTCTTGTTTTGCTGCTGGTCTTTCTGTGTTAGAATATCTGGTTTTATAGGGAGGACTTTTCTGGTATGACACACAGGCCTCTCCTCCCGAGCATCACTGCAGATGGTGACTTCTTCTGAAGTCTGCACCCCATGCTGCTCCTTCATACCTCAGGGAGAAGCATAGATGTATCCAGGCAGGTTCACACAAAGGTCTCAAATTCTAGATTCCCGTAGTGGCGGCCTGCTGGGGTTTCACTAGGGATGCGGACAGTTCTTTGCCTTCTAGCTGGGAAACTCCGATGTGTGTGAGACGTGCCGGGATGGAGGACAGCTGTTCTGCTGCGATACTTGTTCGAGATCTTTTCATGAGGACTGTCACATCCCACCTGTGGAAACTGAGAGGTTAGTGAGATAAAGTCCCCTGGCCCCAATTAGGAAGACTTCCCCCTGCAATAGGAGGAACCTGCATGTCGAGGCAGAGAAAGAACTGGGTGGGACATACCGGGTCCCGCACTATGGTCCAGAGAGCTGTTTAAAGACACTGGCAGCACGAGGGACTCCTGTTCTTTGCTGAGGCTGGTGGCTGGGTCCCTTGCCTTCATAATGCTACTGTCCCTTCAAGAAGTTTTCCAGGCTAGGCCCCTGTTCACAAAGGTGGGAACACCAGCTGTTTATGTTCTGTGCTTTTTCAGAAAAGGCAGAAAATGTGGCCTGGTTCATGCATTTTACCATAAGCTCAAGGGGCTGAGAGAGGCCTGGGTCCCCAGGGGTTAAGGCCCAGTTTGGACACTTGGGTGTGACAGGCAGGGCGAAGGAGAGCCCACCACTCACCCTGACACCACCCTCCACGCACTGAGCCCCCTGGGCCACTCTTGATGGGAGGAGGGTCGTGGGCTCAATCTCACTTGGGGGATCTCACTCATGCCCGACCTCACACCTCACCTCTCAGGAGCCCGTGGAGTTGCACCTTCTGCAGGATAGAGTCTTTCAGAAGGCAGCAGAGTCACGGGGAATCTGAGGTCCTGGAGAGGCAGATGCAGCCCGAGGAGCAGTTGGTGAGTTGGGTGCCAAACCCAAGCCTTCTCCTCAGCCCCAACACATGAGAAGTCCAACAGGTAGAGGGGGCGGGGAAGGGTGCCCCAAGGGAGTCTGTTCATCCAAGCCGTGTCTCAATCATGTTGAAATCATACCAGAACTGGATTGTGGAAGAAATAACTCAGTTATTACATGTCTGTTTCCAAGAGCCAAACATGTTTGGGGAAACTTCCAGAACACTGGTGTGAATCATGCCTCTGCCTGGGCATGTGTATGGGCTTGATGTTTCTGAACAGCTTTTTATTCACAGCCTTCCTCTTTTGCAGAAATGTGAGTTCCTCCTCTTGAAGGTTTATTGCCATTCAGAGAGCTCTTTTTTTTCGAAGATTCCATATTATTATTATGTAAGTAACAACAACCAGCCATGATACCAGGCCACTGTGACGTGCCCTGCCCTTCACACATGCTCCAAAGGGATTTGTGATCTGAATCCTATGGGACCGAGAGCATGAGCTGCTATTATCTGTACCTTGTGTCTCCGCTGGATGTGGGGACATTGAACTATGCCAGTAACTCTCCCATTGATATTTTTTTCTCACCAGATTAGAGAGGTTTCTCAAAACCTGAAAGAACCCATGTGGTTGGACAAAATCAAGAAGAAGCTGAATAAACAGGGTTATTGCCAAGTGGGGGAGTTCATACAGGACATGCGTCTCATCTTTCAGAACCACAGGGTGTCTTACAAGGTAAGAGGCCCTCCCTGCTTTCATTTCTTTCTTTTTTTTCCTTCGAGTCACTCTGCCCTCATTGCCTGGTGCCTGGAAAATTTTACATTTCCCTCACCCTACAACAAGCCCGCACAAGGAAGGGTTCTGGAAGGGAGTGACTTTTCTAATTCAGGACATAAGTTCACCATAGCAGGGTAGCTGTTTCTGCAGCCAGAACTCCACAGACTTCTGAGAACTCATTCCTCTGCTCCAAGGTGACAGGAGCCCCCAGAGAACAGTGGAGTCCTGCCTGCTCCAAACCCAAGGAGAGAATTGCATCTTAAAGTTATGTCGCCCTTCTTATCTCTCCCCAGATAAACTCACTGGAAACTCTTAGAAGCCCCAATTTCAGATTCCTTTGCATGTGCACGGAGCATGTAGCTATACAAGGGTCACCAGAGAGGACTAGAAGTCCTCTAGGACTAGAAGTAGATGGCTGGTTGTAGTTAGACTGGGCTCTTTGATGGTTGCAAAGAACACAGATGACTTTTCTAAGTCTCACTAAAATAAATAACCCAAAGCAAATAAGCCAAAGTCTCAGATAAGCCATGATTGCCCATTCCTGTCTACTTAATGAGAAGTAATCGTGCATTTAGGAAACAACAGTTACTCTTACGCATGAATTTTTAAGTGTCATCTGTTTAATTTAACTTAGGTGTTTAAGCAAGGTCTTCAAACTTCTTGATTGCAAGGTGTCTAATAACACTGACAATGAGGATCGTTATTTTTGTCCTTATGATTTATTTTTCAGTACAATGACTTTGGCCTAATGGGACTTAGACTGGAGGCAGAATTTGAGAGGAAATTTAAGGAAGTGTTTGCTATCGAAGAAACAAATGAAAGCAGTTCACTGGCGTAGTGGAGGCTGTTGGTATCCTGGAAAATTCCCTTTTGGGGCAGAACTTTCATCTCCCAGCTGCTGTGAGGACTGGCTACTGATGCCACCCCTCCCCAAAATACCACATTCTCCCAGTGCCAGCTTCACCTGGATTTAACACCTCTTGGGCCTGGGGGCTGGCCCCCAGCCCCAAGGCGGAACCAACGTGTGGTGTGATTCATACTCATGCACTCCCCACAAGATCAAGCTGGAGCTAGTCTTCAGCTGGGACCACATCATGCTTGGTTTTTCCCACCACGCCATCCTGCTTCCCTCTCCCTTCTTCTCCTGAAAAAAATTACCATAATAAATCACTTACTTAAGAGACTTTATCTCAGGCTCTGCTTCCAAGGAACCCAACTTCAGGTAACTGTCCCAGCAAATGGGCCTTAAGGATGGGGTTCTGATGTTGGATCAATGCCGAGCCAGATGGTGACAAGCAGGATGTTGATAGTCCCTGGGGTGTTCTAACAGTGCCCTTGCCCAAACTTTCACCTGTAGAAAACTGGATGAGCTGTAGGGGAAGAGGCATACCAGCTGATACACTGGCCTGACATTTACAAAAAGAGAAATAGTAACTCTAAGAACCGTGGATTTTAATGGTTATTGTTAAGTGTCTCTAATATGTTGAAAAGAATAAATGACAGGCTTAAATCTGTTACTCACCACCTAAACAGAGATCCCTATACCTGCAGCTGGAAGGCAGACAGTAAGGAAGGCCTGGCCTGAATTTTAAGAACAGCAGAACTTCAGAGAAGACTGAATTCTAAGCTCGGGATGGTCTCTTAGGCCAGAGTCAGGGCACTAATGAAAAAGGAGCGAAGCCCTGAAACTCAAAAAGGGGCTCTCTAGGAAGATGGACATGAGAACTCTGAACTCCAGAACCCCCTGAACCCAGTGGGCCTGCAGAAGAGAACTCCTGCCCCTACTTGGGGGACAGACCTTATCACCCCACTTCTTGCCTGAATGAGGACCATGCAGAGTAGCCTCAGCACGCCATGACCCGGAATGTCCTGCATGTGGCTGCTAGGTGGAGAGGGTTTCTAGTCCAATGGTGCTGTGGAACTGGCCTGTGTGTACCAGTAGGTGCCAGGAGATTGTGTCTGGGAGTGGATCCTAAATGAAGAGAGGGGGATGTGAAATTGGAAAAAGAATTGTTGATATGGGTGCACTCTCCTGTGCCACAGAACTTCATTAGCCTGGCAAGGGTCGAAGGCGATGGTTCTGCTATGCTCCTGGGTGGCTCTTACAGGCTTGCTGTAAGCCAGGGGACATGCTGGACAAGGCAGAAGTAGAGATTCTGGACCTGCCCAGACAGATTATGGGAAGGAGGGAATTTAAAAGCCTAGTGAAATTGGCATGGCTCTGCTCTCTATAGTTGGAAATCCCATCCTTCAGGTGACTGTTTTTCAGGAGGCCTCAGAGACACTGACTTATCAAAGTGACAGTGATGACCAGCATTCTTAAGTTGCTCACCCTCTGTTGGTTGGAATAATGTAGGCATGTTTTACAGAACTGGATTCCCTGGTAGCAATGGAAATGATTGAATAACAAAAGCAGGGGGAAGCATTTAACTGTCAGAGCAAGATGATATAAACTCTGGGAAGGGACAGCAAGGTTGGAATGACAGCCAGGGGGCCTGGTCCACAGATGTCTCTGGAGATAGCTAATAGGACATGGTGTTCTTATAGGAAGACAGATGGGCAGCCAACAAGAAGATTGCTTCATATATACTATCAAAAGTGATTAAAAATAGATGACCAGATAGCTGAATTCAGCTGCCCCAATGAAAAGTCAAGATCCCTTGCTCAGTTTCCAGGTCCGAGTCAATTCTTGGATCCAAAACCTGCTGATGGAAATGAGAACTGCAAGTGTACATGTGGTGATTTCTTCAGTTCTTCACCAAAAGGACCAATGGTCTTTTATTCTAGAACTATATATCAGAGAATGGAAAATACATAGATCTTTCAAAGATTGTTGAATACAGCATCTGATTTGATGCTACTCTAGGGATGCAAGGCACCAGCACGGTCCTTGTTAGAGTAGAGTATATGGAAGTCAGATAATTTCCGTGTCACAATGGGTCCACTCAGTCCTGGGAGTCACCCCAGTTCCTGAGCGTATAATCAGGACACTCATGACAGTTGGATGAGCTGGTCCTCTCACTTACAAAATACCCTGTGAGATAATAATGACTGTCTTAAGAAAAGCCCAGTGGAAGGTCATGGAACTAAGATTTCCCATGGTGAAATATTTAAAAGCAATATCATATTCCTGGGCTGGGGAATGACTGAAATTAGTGCCTCCTGCAAAGACTTCAAGATTATAGTGGTTTTATCCATTACCCTTCCATTTGGTCTGGCCTCTGCAGAAGCTACTTGGTTCATGGCTACTAGACTTGCAATCAAGGGGCACCTGGGTGGCTCAGTCAGTTAAGCATCCGACTCTTGATTTCAGCTCAGGTCATGATCTCAGGATCACGGAATTGAGCCCCATGTCAGGCTCCCTGCTCAGCGTGGAGTCTGCTTAAGATTCTCTCTCTCTCTCTCTCTCCCTCTATGCCTCCCAGCCTGCTTGCATGTGCACTCTCCCTCTAAAAAAAAAAAGAAGAAAACTGTAATTAAGTTGTGGCACCAATGCCAGTTCTAGATGTGGTATCCTCATTAAAGCAAAGTAGTATAGCCCAACACTGTGCAACTATTAGTATGGAAAATGTGCTTTTAAAATATCCAGTAGGAAATAGGATAAGAAGTAGTTCATGTTCACATGGACTGGACAGCAATACACATTTACAGTCTTGTCCCAGGACCATCTGAATTCTCCTGTTCTCTTTTACAGTATAGCCTGAAGGGATCTAGTCTGCCTGGTCACTAAAATACAGTGCATCAGTCTGCTGTGCTATATGAATGACTGTAGTAATCAGGGCTCTCCAGAGAAACAGAACCAATTGTTTTGGAAACAGAACCATATATATGCCATTATGTAATTATGGTTGCAGAGAATCTCCACGGTAGGCCATCTCCAAGCTAGAGACCCAGTAAAGATGAGTAGAAATTCCAGCCCCGGTAAAAATTCCAGCCCAAGTCTGAAGGCCCAAGAACCAGAGGAATAGATAGGCTAAATCCCTATCCAAGAGAGTGGAAAATCCCAGAGAGTAAATGTAAGTCAAGTAAATCCAAGCTCAACTAAGCTGGCAGGCAGAGAATGAATTTCCCTTTCTCCCCTTTTGTTCTATCCAAGCCCTTAACGATGTGTTTGGTGCTCACCCACACTGGGGAGGGCAGTTGATTTTCTGAGTCCACTGGTTAAAAGGCTGATCTCATCCAGAAACATCCTCAATGACCTATTCAGAAGTAATGTTTAAGCGGGGCGTCCTCTGGTCCGATCAAGCTGACCCATGAAATTAACCATCGCAATGACAGTATGTTAATTAGATCTATGAAGCAGGAAGTGCTGAGTGTTCTCAAACCCTAGTTGAGTCACACATACTCCAGATGATGAGTGATAAGCCCTACTAAGAATTCAGATACCTACCGTATAGATAAGTTTTCAGGGGTTCAATGGTGACAGGCATATCGGGATATACCCCCTAAAGCTCCAAGCTCTTATACCTTGCATCTTCTGCCACGAAGAAGCACAATGTCTGATAATCCTCTCTAGGAAGGAGAATAACCATGCTTCCAGTTGGATGAAAATTATTCTAGACTTTGTAATGGGATGAGGGTGGGGGGAGTACCAGCTAGGGGGGGGCGAAGGTTATACTATTTTTTTTTTTAGCCTTATGCTTTATTGAATTCTTTAACACCTGAGAAAGAAGGTTATACTACCTTAATAATAAAATGTGTTCTAGTCAATATCTTTCACTTACTGGTATATAATGTTACCATCCTTATCACAGCTTTTATTTTTCATTAAGCCTCAGTTGCCATCGGCTCTTACTGATTATTCTTGGTGTTGTGAGCGGTGCTAATTTGTGATGAGAGACCGCAGAGCCTAGCGTTCAGGAACACAGACTGTTCTCAAAGCCAGCAGAGGAGGTGGAATCCCAGCTTTCATCCATGGCCATCCGGCACCATTCGTGGCTGTGCATCCCTGGGCATGTGACTCGCTCCTCCCCAACCCCCATGCACTAATTCCATCGGTGAAATGGAGAAAGTGGTACATAGCTCACGGGATCACGAGGATTAATGAGTTAATATCTGCTGTGCTCCTCAGAAGTGCCTGGTCCTGAAAATAGTAAGTAAATAACTCACATACAGTATCAGTTAGGGCTCTTTGCCAGCCAGACTAGCTCTAAGTAGGTTGAACAAGAAGACACTCTTTGAACAGAAGCCCGGCAACTCATGAAAGGGCAGGAAGGCTGAGCACAGAGCCTACAAATGGCCCCAGAACCAGACCCGGGGGCAGAGCAGCTCCAGAAACCGAGCTCTGGGAACAACTCCGCCATCTTGTCAAGAAGCCACCACAGAATGTTTATTTATTTATTTATTTTAACTCTATAGCAAACTTCTCTCAAAAATCGAGCTCCTCAAAGCATCTGACAGGTCTGGCTGGCTCGGGGGCCCTATACCAATCAGCAGTTGCTCTGCTCCCGCACGTAAAAGGGAGATGTCCTCTACGCAGAGGAAACTGGACGCTGTTAGGAAAGTGGGGGAAGAGGCCCGATGGTCAAGGAGATGAGGTCTGAGGCACCGGCCCCCCGCGGCAGGCTCTGTGTCTAGTGGAGGGTGGAGGGTGCCTGGCGGCTCAGAGGGGCCGAGGTTCCCCCAACCAAATGGAGCAGGCCCATTTGATTGAGGCCCCACCGTCCTGTGGTGTGGAGATAAGGTTGAGCTGACTGATCTTCATGCTCAAGAGGAGGGTGTCTGCTCCCTTCCCCTCCCCTCCAGGACACCAACGGGCAATGAAGGACACTAAGCCTGTCACCCTGTCAGGCCGGTTTACCCGGACTCCGTTGCGGGCTGTTGGCTGAGATGCTGGGGAGCTCGGCCGTGACCTTACAGGGGGCGGTGTGCCTGTGTCCCCGGGAACTGCAGGAGGACCTGGTGTTCCTGAGGACCTGAGGCTCCTGGGAAGGACCCCTCAGCTTGAGCCTCCCAAGGCAGCTCTACTGGGCTGAGAGGAGAGAGGGTGTTCTCTAGCTCTCTCTCTGCAAACCGGGTGGGGACGCTTCAGGAGGCCCGAAGTCAGGGCCCGGGGACTGAACTGCATGGCTGGGTTTCCTATCAGACCAAATACTCACTTACACACATCCAGTCGGGGGCTCTTTCTTTGCTAGTTTGTGGATGGGGAGTTCCTGCAGGAGGCAAGCAGAGGGGGGCTGCGGCCCCAATTCCTTGGAAACACAAGGCTGCCTAAGTAAGTGCTTTGAAACAAAAACCAGATTCCTCCTTTAACAAAGAAAAAATAGTCTTAGGCTTCTCGGCAACAATTTATATGTCTTATCTGTATAAATCTATAAGTATTAACTCCGACTGAAATTCTAGAATAATCCTTGTTTTGCCCCCTAGGCATATCATTTGCTCTGTCTTTGTGTTTACTGAACAAGCCCATCCTAAGTAGGTGAGATTTGTGTTCCCGTAGGCGCGGAGGAACACAATGTGCCTGGTTCTGGCTGCGTCTCAACCGGCCGAGGGGTGCTCTCTATTTGATGCACCGCACTCTCGCGTCTCTCTCCCTTGGCTGGGCAAGGGGCTGGACACTAGTGTCTCCAGAAGCAGGGCTGAGTCTGGAGGGGGCAGGGCTGGCCTGCTGCTTCGGACTGATGATGAGGAAGCCTGCTTTAGACCTGCAGTCCCAAGTTCCTCACCAACCAGCCTCTTGTGGAAAACAGCTAGAAACTCTGGACAGTAGTCAAAGACCTATCCCCGGAGGCCTCTGAAAAGTAAACCAAACCAGGCCGACTTTGGAGAGAAGTCAAAACTGAAGAGGAAACAGCCCATGCAAGACTTTTACTGTTTACTATCATCTGGCCCCCAGAGTCGCTGGGCCTGTGTTGCGTGGGGTGACCAAAACTTTGGTAGAAGGCCCACCTTCCCTCTGGTCGGGTAGGGAAGAGGCCCAGGGCCCCTAAGCCTTCTGGGTAGCAAGGGGAAATGCTAGAAGGGAAAGTCACAGAGAAGAACCCCGAGTTCTGTGTCTAAACCCTCCCGACATCGCTGGCTGATGGCCCAGGACAAGTGAAAACAGGCTGAACTAGCCTGAGCTGAAGACGAGGAGATGGCGGGGGGAGATCTGAGCCGGGCCTTTCGAGTGACTGAGTCCAGCAAGAGGTGCCAATTAGCTGTCTATTTAATAAATCTAGACCCAGCCTGGACACAGAGGTGGTGCGGAGCAATAATCAGATTCTTATCATACCTTCAGTGGGCCCTGCTGCTCAGACCCATGGGTTTGAGATTTTCATCTGACCGGAACCACCGATTCCTACATTCCATCGGGTCTAGGACTTTTCTCTCCCCTAGTCTTCCTTTGAGGTTTCCGCTGAGCCCCATGTTCATGGGACAGAAAGTGTCTACACTGGTTCATACCAAACGATGCACTCTAGGTTCCTATAGTGGTATTCACACCTACCTCCACTGGAGACAAGATCAGGGAGTGTTCGGGGGAGGGGTGGCCCCGAGCTGAGACAATTGTCTTACATCTTCTGCCAGAGCTGCTGGGAAGGCAGGGAGGACCCCTCTCCATGCCAACACCTCCGAGGGCCCATCTACACTTGCTTGTGTTTGGATAGGGAGGAAGACGTAGGACCCCAGCCTTGAGGTCTGGCAGCACGAGCCTTAGCTGCAAAAGGATGTGGCCCAGCTTCTGGCTTATCTGGTGTCTGTGACCACTTCCCAGGAACAGTGACAGAGCCCGTGGCAGATGCTCTTGGCATGCCCTGGGACATGTCCGCTCTTCAAAGTTTTTGCAAAATCTGTGTCCTTGTGCGTGGCTGGAAGTGCCCTTCAGGAGCTAGCTGATGTCTTTACTTTGGGTCTATTCAGGAAATACAAGATGGCCCCTGGGTTCCTACATGGTACCTTTGTCTGATGGCAAGTGGTAAATCCAGGCCCAATATGCTGAAGCTCCCTAGGGGGCGAGGACAATTTCCAATGCTGGGTTCTTGCAGGCACAGCTCAAGGAAGCCGTTGTTGTCCTCACATCTTGGCCTGGGATCCAGGCTCTTGGATATATGAAAGCCCCCTCACCCTGGCTTCACATTCAAGAGGCTGAAGTCTCTCCTCCAGCCTTGAATCATTCATGGTACTTTAGATGGAATGCCATAGATGGAATGCCCAAAAGAGGCAGAGGGGTCTCCCTTCTCTGTGGAGGGAAGGGTTTCTCCTATGAGACTGAGCCCCCTCGCCATTCTCAGATGGTGGGAGAAGTTGCAGGAACGGCATCCGACCTGCAGTGAACTTTCCCTGTGTTCCCTTTATGCCCCAGGGTAACGGGCCAGAGTTGAATGAGAGAGGTGAGGTTTCCACTTCCGTGTCATTGTCTTGAGAAATCAGCACAGCTATGCTTGTTGGGGTCTTGCCCATGAACCACTGGACCAGGAGGACCGGGAGGCTACTGCTAACAACTACAGTTTGCAACAAACTGACAAACCTCATTCTAAGGTGAGACGTGGGATGGCCCACAGAGCCTGGCCGAGAGCTTCAGAGCCACACCTCTGTGTTCCCGGGGCCACTAGATGACCTGGCTGGACCCACGTGGTCCTTGTGTACCAGTGTTCTGGATCCTCCAGGATGCCAGCCCATTCCACGAGCACAGTGGTTTTGCATGTGAGAAGGGCAGGTCCCAGGCCCAGGGGGGAAAAGCACAGGACTTGGCCCTGGGTGGGGGAAGCTCCTTAGACTCTGGTTGGGATTCCCCTGGGTCAGGACCATTAAGCTGCCGATTTTCAATTTTCGAAGGCAAACCTCATCCCCTCGGTGGGACTTTCTGAGCCCCGGGCCCAGGTGCCGTGAGGGTGCCCAAGGTCCCCCCAGCCACACCCACTTCTAGCCAGAGCTCCTGTTGGTAAGGCAGGCTCCCTTCCCTTCACCTCCAGATGATGGTCAGCAGGTGTGGACTTCTCTGTCCAGGCCAGAAGCTTGTCTGTGTGCACATCTCAAAAATCATTTCAGGACCCAATCCTTTTTTTTTTTTTTTTTTTTAATTTTATTTATTTATTTTTTTTCAGTGTTGCAAGATTTATTGTTTTGCACCACACCCAGTGCTCCATGCAATACGTGTCCTCCTCAATACCCACCACCAGGCTCGCCCAACCCCCACCCCCTCCCCTCCAAAACCCTCAGTTTGTTGCTCATAGTCCACAGTCTCTCGTGGTTCATCTCCCACTCTGGTTTCCCCCCATTCACCCCTCCCTTCCTTAAATTGGTTAACCTTCTTACGGAAAGAAAGCATGGCGCTCCTGCCACTAATTCCGAGGGGTGAGTTACAAGAAGAATTTCCGGTTTCAGTTTCTCGGAACCGGCCACGGAAGCCCGATCTAAGGAGGCTGCAATGCCAAGTGTGGTCACTAGAGGGGAGTGCAGGTTTTCGGGCAGTGGCGCGGACGCTTCCTCAAGGTGCGGGGGAGGGGGCGGCTCTCTGTCACTACCGCTCAGTCACTTCCTCCTCTCCCCGATGCCTCTTCTCAGCCCCCTTTCCAAGGAGTCACTCTCTTCCCTACAGAAGTCCTCACACTTCACCCCTAGCAATCCCTCTGGCTTTGTACAAACTTGGCAGCGATAGGAGTGTGCGCCTCGCCCACCCCCGGCTCTGCTCGGTCACTGAGATTCTGCCTTAGCGGGAGAAGGGGCTCCGCCCCCGCCTCAGCCCCTCCACACGGAAGTATTGCCGCCAAATGCCCACAGAATCCACACGGGATGACTGTATTATGACCATGCAATTGCAAGAGGGTTGGACTCCGAGCCTCTTTACCCATCTGGGGCCCAGGTAGATGAGAACGTGTGGAAAGAGATATGTACCCATATGCTGCCCCCCTCAAATGCTTCCCTTTTCCTCACCTGAGTTCCAAACCAGCAGACAGATCGGTATAAAAATGAAACAGATGGGGTTCAAAATACCAGCTTTCTTCCTGATAAAGGCTACATTGAGGCTCATGGCTTAGTATGTAGCAAAAAGGGAACCTTCAAACTGAACCCCAGTTGAGCTTATCCATACAGCCTCAGGCTGCTCCAATCAACCATACATACCCCCAGCCTCCCACAAACACCACCCCCCACACCCACGTTCCTGTCCCTGTGCACTTGACCTTGGAAAAGCCAACAGAGCCCTAGCCTTTCCGGGTACCATGAGCCCCAGGAGACCCACCGAGGAGCGGGCTCCCCCTTCCCACCAGAGAGTCTCCCCAGAAAGGAGGGAAGGGCGGGGCGTCCAGGTGAGTCCCACTGATGGATGTCCCTTCCAGGGACATTGGAGCAGAGTCTGAATGTTCCCACTCACATCTCAGGTGCTGGGTCCCGCTCTGTTTTCACATCCACGGAGGTGCCAAGGCTGTTCTCCCCTTGCCCCAGCGGCCATTGTCGCTGCTGCTGCCACATCTTCCCACCCTTGAGTTCCCAGGGACAAACTGTGGTCCCCACAGGGGGCTCCTGGGTTGGAGACAGCCCTGCTATGAAAGTCTGAACAGAATCTGCTCCTGGGGACACTCACGGAGCCTGTCCTCTGGGTGGATCCTTTGCCCATGGTCCCTCCTCTGCGTGCCTCTTTCGCCTTCCAGGCCTCCGGATCCAGCACTGGGCTACTTTGAGGACAGTGCCAATGGGCTCTGGTGTCGGTGTTCCTCGAAGCACCAGCCACCTGTGGATGGCCCCTCCCCTGCCGGCCACTTGGTGGCCCCCATTCCAGGTGCCCTATGCGGACCCACAGAAAAGCTGGCACGGTATGCCACCACCCAGCACGGTGCTGCTCTTGGGTCAGCCTGCTGCCCAGGGACAGAGAAGGAGACAGACAGGGGCCACTAGAAAAGGCTGGTGTCATCTTTGTCCCAGGGAGGCCAGAAGCAGAGGACAACTGTACTCAACACTGGCTTAGCTTCCTAGTCCTTCCACCCCTGCAAGTGAGGGAGGGAGAGGGGGCAGAGAGAGCCAGGTGAGCGCAGCACCCGGTGTAGACACCTGGCCCATCGGTAAAGGAGTCCTTGCCAGCATCCTGGACTCCCAACCCGACTGCTTCTTTGGAGGAAGACAGAATATCCATGGAAATGGTAGAAACCTCCTTCCCCGGCGGTTTCAAATGTAAGGAAGTCTTCTGGGTCACTTCTCAGGCTTTGTGGAATGATGATTCAGATCTGAAGGAGACATCCGTGGACAGACAGGACTCCGAGGTGAAGCGTCCCCCTCCCCGCGGGGCTCACCTGCCCATTTGCTCCCGGGTCCTGTCGTTTCCAACCTCCCTCTCCATCCGAAGGAAGCTGATGCTGCTCAGCATCGCAGTGACTGCTTCTCAGGTGTCTCAAGGCTGAACTTGGGAAGTGAACTTTAAACCCAGGCAAGTGAGATGTTAAGCAACGTTTACCGCCTTAGCTGCAGCCTTGCAGATTTCTCTCTTACCTTTGGTGGATTTCCAGGGACACTAAGCACATTTGCCCTGGTTTATGATGCCAAGAATCTCTAGCCCCAGTCTCCCACGCTGGGACCTTGCTGGATCCAGGCTCTTCCACAGGAAGGGAGAAGATGCGAGGTTTCTGTGTCTCCCTCTTTTGCTCTCCAGTCATGTCAGCGAGGGGAGGGGCAAACACGGAGGTCCCCCCTGCCCACCCCATTTCACTTGGAAACCCTCTTAGACGTGCAGGAAGCCCTTGAGGACACGTGGATGTTTCGGTGTCTTTGTGCCAACAAGTGGCCCCCTGGGGCTTGGCTCTGCTCCTCTGGGCCCTGATTGTCCCTTCTTGGCCTCCATTCCTGCTGTTGCGTGTCTGGGGGGCCTGAGAACCTTCTGGGGAGCCCCAGGAGGGAAACAATGCCCAGCAGCTCAGAGATACTTTCACTTCTCTTTTCCCCATTTGGGCGGAGCTCCCTGTGTGTGAAATAATTCACAAACTTCCTGCTCTGGGCTCCGGCAGCACCCTGAACCAAGCCACCCCAACGGAGGGTTCAGAGGCCACACTCGAGGCCCAGGCGGGGCCCAGGCGGGCCCGGAGGGGGAAGATGGCCCATGGAGGCAGCGACCTCAGCTCCAGGTCAGTCCTGATCTCCTTCCCTCTCACCTCTGTCTCTCTCTCTGGCCGTGGACTGCTTCACTGTCTTTCTGAAGACCCTGAAGTTGAGACGCTGAACAAAATCTCTACTTTAGACCGGGTTTACAAGAATGCCAGCTTGCCATATAATATACTGCAGGGCAGGAAGGGGTAACGAGGAAATGAGGTGTTCGTCCAGCTTTCCACCACACACATGACCTTTTTGTTTGGCCAGCCTGCTCAGTTATGGGCCTGTCTGAAGTCCCAGGCCTTTATGAGGCTTGTGACAGGGATTTGTTGTCTCTGCGTGACCTCTGAACCTTCTCCTTTCCCTCAGGCCTTCTCTCCCTTCATGAGTCATTGCAAAGAAGGTTGTTGCAAAAATACGCAACTCAGAAAAAAAAAAAAAAATACGCAACTCAGGGTCAACACCTGACTTACGCTTCAACATGGGGTGCTGCGGTCTCACACCTGGCCTTTGGACAGGCCTCCTTTGGGCCCTGCTCCTCTCTGGCTGGGTCCTTGTTATCTTCACCAAATTAAGTAAAAGGAGGAGAAGGGCTCCAGACCACCAAAGAGAAGTGCAGGCTCTGGGGTTTTATCTTGACTATGATTTTCTGTTCTGGAATGGGCTGTCTCTGACCAAAAAGGGGGGGGGGGCGGAAATCCTATCTTTTTCTCTAGTAATGGATCAGAAATAATATTACTTAATATTTTTTTAAAAAAGATTTTATTTGTTTATTTGACAGAGAGAGAGATCACAAGTAGGCAGAGAGGCAGGCAGAGAGAGAGGGGGGGAAGCAGGCTCCCTGCCGAGCACAGAGATGCGGGGCTCGATCCCAGGATCCTGAGATCATGACCTGAGCCGAAGGCAGAGGCTTTAACCCACTGAGCCACCCAGGCACCCTGACTCATACATTTTTTTTAAACAAACTTTTAATTTTGGAATAATTTTACATTTACAGAGAAGTTGCAAAGGGAGTACAAAGCTTCTGCATTCTGCACACCCAGATTCATTGCCTGTGACATTATCGCTCTGACACGACTATGGCACATTTTTCAAAACTGAAAACCAATACTGGTAACATCACTGTGAATTAAACCCAGGACTTTTTTTTTAGTTTCATCAGCTTTTCCATTAATACACAGTTTCCATTAATACACATTAATACACTGTTCCACGATCCAATCCAGGACTCCACATTGCCTCTAGCCCTCCTGTCACTTACTTCTGGCATGTGAGTTTCGCAGTCTCTCCTTGTCTTTCATGACCTTGACAGTATGAAAAGTACTGGTCAGGCATTCCGGAGACTGCTTTTTAATTTGCATCCATCTTGATGATTTTCTCATGATTAGACGGGGCTTACGGGTTTTCTGAGAGCATACCAAGGAGGTGAGGTGCCCTCCTCATCACATCACATCAGGGGATATATACCAACTTGACTTATCACCAGAAAAGTTGGCCTTCATCACTTAATGAAGGTGGTGTTTGCCAGGCTTCTCCGCTGTAAAGTTACTCTTTTCCCCTTCCCACAAAGAAAAGGGAAACTTTTTCTTCTGTTCACAAGGATTATTTTGCTCAGTAGCTCTGCGTACTAGCATTGTGTTGGGGAAATTATTTTTAGGTAAAGCCAGGGACTGCAATGAAGGTACACATTCAGGAGCCTCCGGGAACTCCTTAGCACCGGGGAGGTCTAGACCCCTCGGCTGGGGTCTGAGAGCACCCGAGGGGAGCCAGCTCATTCTAGGCCACAGCTGCCTGCTCCACTCCGTTCTCACTGGAAGATGTGGTGGCGGCTGCCGGGACTCCTGCTGGACCCGCCACCTTGTGTGGACTCCAGACTCCATTTCTGTCCCCCTCACTCCTTAAAGTTGTCAAGCGTCAGGTTTTGATTCCCTAGAATCAGCATTCCCTCGAGTCCAAAGTGGCTCTGTGCTTGCTTGCCTCTCTGGTTTCTCCTTCCAACTTGACTTTTGCCTGGTAATTCCTTACCATAGTTTCATCTCTTCAGTAACATTTTTAAATGTTTTTTCAGCTTTCACATTTTTTTCCAACAAAAAGCTGTTTTGCTTGTAGGAGTCAGGGGAGATTTTTGAATCTTGCCCCACACCATACCAGGAACATACAGTCATGGATTGACTAGTTGATTAACTATCAGTTTTCAAAGTTTATTGCTTAAGGTTTGGTTGTGGTTCATGAATTTTTTCTCTGAACGCTTTTAAGATTTTCCTCTTAGCATTTATAATGTAATAAGTCTAAATTTGTTTCTTAAAATTTTTAAATTTTGTATTTCTGTTTTGTGTTTATCCTTTTTGGGGTTTCCAGACTTTCTTAAATTTGCGAGTTGACGTCTTTTGTTTCATCTTTTTGATTATTGGGTTCTGTTTTTTGTTTTAATTGAAGTATAGTTAGCATATAAGATCATATTAGTTTCAGGTGTATGACATAGTGATTTGACGTGTATATACATTATGAAACGACCGCCAGAGTAAGTTTAGTTACCACCTGTAACCATACAAAATTATTACATTATTATTGACTATATTCTCTGTGGTGTACTCTACGTCCCCTTGACTTACTTATTTTTTAACTGGAATTGTGTACCTCTTAATCCTTAATTCACCTGTTTTACCCATCCCCCCCACCTACCTCCTCTCGGACAGCCGTCAGTTTATTCACTGTATTTATGAGTCTGTTTCTGTTTTGTTGTGTTTATTCATTTGTTTATTTTTTAGATTCCACATGTAAGTGAAATCATACGGTACTTGTCTGACTTATTTTACTTAATGTAATACCCTCTGTGTCCATCTGTGTCATTGAAAATGACAAGATTTCCTTCTTTTTTATGGCTGAGTAATATTCCATTATATAATATATATGTATGTGTGTGTGTATATATATATATATATATATATATATATATATATATATACACCAAATCTTTCTTAGCCATTCCTCTATTGATGGAAAATTAGATTGTTTTCATATCTTGGCTATCGCAAACAATGCTGCAGTGAACATGGGGTGCACATATCTTTTTGAATTAGTGTTTTCGTTTTCTTCAGATTAATATCCAGAAGTAGAATTTCTGGGTCACATAATATTACTATTTTTAATCTTTTTTTTAAAAGATTTTAATTATTTATTTGACAGAGAGAGATCACAAGTAGCAGAGAGGCAGGCAGAGAGGAAGAAGCAGGCTCCCCCCTGAGCAGACAGCCCGATGTGGGGCTCAATCCCAGGATCCTGAGATCATGACCTGAGCCGAAGGCAGAGGCTTGACCCACTGAGCCACCCAGGTGCCCCTATTTTTAATCTTTTGAGGAACTTCCATACCGTTTTTCATAGTGGTTGTACTAATTTACATTTCCACCAACAGCGCTTGTTTCTTTTTCTCCACACCCTCACCAACACTTGTTATTTCTTGTCTTTTTGATTCTAGCCATTCTGACAGGTGTGAGGCGACATCTCATGGTTTGGGTTTGCACTTACTTGATGATTAGTGATGTTGAGCATCTTCTCTTGTGTCTGTTGGCCATCTGTATGTCTTCTTTGGGAAAATGTCTATCCAGGTCCTCTGTCCATTTTTTAATTGGATTGCTTACTTTTTGGTGTTGAGTTGTAGCAGTTCTTTATGTTTTAGATACTAACCCCTTATTGAATATATCATTTGCAAATATCTTTTCTCCTTCACCAGGTTGCCTTTTGTAGATGGTTTCTTTCACTGTACAAAAACTTTTTAGTTTGAGGGGGTCCCAATTGTTTAGTTTTGCTTTTGTTGCCCTTGCCTAAAGAAACAGATCCAATATATGTGTGTGTGTGTGTGTGTGTGTGTGTGTGTGTGTGTGTATCATTAAGATCATTTGGGGCACCCGGCTGGCTGAATTGGTAGATTATTGATCTCAAGGTCATTAGTTCAAGCCACATGCTGGCCATAGAGCCTACTTAAAAAAAATATTCTTGAGACCAATGTCCAAGAGTTTACTACCTATTCTTTTTTTTTTTTTTTTTTTTTCTACCTATTCTTTTTTAGGAGTCTTATCTTTTAGGTCTTACATTTAGGACTTTAATCCATTTTGAGTTTATTTTTGTGTATGGTGTAATATAGTATCCAGTTTCATTCTTTTGCATGAAGCTATCCAGTTTTCCTAGCCCCATTTATTGAAGATGCTGTCTTTCCCCGCATTGTATATTCTTGTTTCCTTTGTCATAGATTACTTGACTGTATAAACGTGAGTTTATTTTTTGGGCTCTCTATTCTGTTCCACTGATCTTCCTGTCTATTTTTGTGCTAGTACCATCCTGTTTTGATTATCATAGCTTTGGAGTATATCATGAAATCGGGGATTGTGATGCCTACAACTTTATTATTCTTTCTCAAGATTGCTCTGCCTACCTGGGGTCTTTTGTGGTTCCATACAAATTTCGGATTGTTTTAGTATGTGAAGAATGTTGTTGGTATTTTGATAGGAATTATATTGAATCTGTATATTGCTTTGGGTAGTATGGAAATTTTAACGTTAATTTGTTTTGACCCATGACCATAGTATATCTGTCCACTTAGTTGTGTCACCTTTAATTTCTTTCATCAATGCCTTACATTTTTCAAAGTTTAAGTCTTTCATCTCCTTGGTTAAATTAATTCTTAGGTATTTTGTTGTTTTTGGTGCTATTGTAAATGGGATTGTTTTCTTAATTTCTCTTTCTGTTAGTTATTCATATATAGAAAATGCAACAGATTTCTGTATATTAATTTTGTATCCTGCAACTTTGCCAAATTTGTTTATTAGATCTAACAGTTTTTTTGGTGGAGTCTTTAGGGTTTTCTATATATAGTATCATGTCTTCTGCAAACAGTGACAGTTTTACTTCTTTACTAATTCAGATGCTTTTATTTTTTTTTATTGTCTGATTGCTATAGTTAGGACTTCCAGTACTATATTGAAAACAAGTGTCAAGGAGGGGTCATCCTTACCTTGTTCATGATCTTAGAGGAAAAGCTTTTAGCTTTTCACCGTTGAGCATGATGTTAGCTGTGGGTATGTCATTTATGCCTTTTATTATGTTCAGATACGTCCCCTCTAACACTACTTTGTTGAGAGTTTTTGTATAAATGACTATTAAGTTTGGTCTAATAGTTTTTCTGCATCTGTTGAGATGATCATAAGACTTTTAGCCTTCATTTTATTAATGTTTGTATCGTATTGGTTGATTTGTTGATATTGAACCACTGTTGTATCCTTGTGATAAATCCCACCTGATCATGATGTATGATTCTTTTAATGCATGTTGAATTCGGTTTGCTAGTTATTGAGGACCTTTATTTATCTGGTATGTATAGCAGAAATATAGTAGTCTTTAATTTGGGGTGATTTGAAAATTTAGAAAAATGTATTGGAATGGTTTATTTAATATGGATGTTTTCTGTTCTTTGAAGGATTGCTGAAAATTGTCTATAAAACTATTTGAAACTGATATTGTAGTGGGGGAGGGGGCAGGGTTAGGGTAGGTCTTGAAGTACATTATACATTCCTATTACTTTTAGTTCTATTTAGTTCTCATGTTGACTTCAGTTTTGATGATTCATATTTTCCTAAAAAGTAGCCATTTTTCCTAGGTTGTCATATTTATTGGTAGAAAATTATACAAGGATTTCTTTTGTAAAATTTTAATCTTTTCTTTAACTCATTTTCTTTCTTCCCAGCATTGTTCATTTATGTCCTTTCTTTTGTTCTCTTGATCAGACTTTGCACTTTGTTGTCCTCTTCAAAGAATCACCTGATGATTGTTATCGATCCATTATTTTTGTCTTTTGTCTGAAATTTAATTAAATCCTACTGCTTTTTTTTGTATTTTTTTCTTTCCTTATTTTTTAAAAAAGATTTTATTTATTTATTTGACAGAGAGGAGAAAGATCACAAATAGGCAGAGAGGCAGGCAGAGAGAGAGGGGGAAGCAGGCTACCTGCTGAGCAGAGAGCCCGATGTGGGGCTTGATCCCAGGATCCTGAGATCATGACCTGAGCTGAAGGCAGAGGTTTTAACCCACTGAGCCACCCAGGTGCCCCTCTTTCCTTATTTTTGTCTTCAGTTTCCTTGGGGGATTACCTTGACATCTTTTCTTAATACTTTGATTTAAAACTTAATTTAATTTTCAATGTTTCTTGTTTTCTAATAAATGCATTTTAAACTATGAATGGGTGCCACTTTGGGTATATCTGGTTTTTATATGTCTGTGGTTTTATATGTTTTCATTAGAGTTTCTTACTCATCTGTAATTTCTATTTTGATTTACTTTTTAAACTAAGGACTATTTGGAAGGAGTTTTGAAAATTTCTCAGTGAATAAGATTGAAGGAGATCTTTCTTTGTCCTGGTTGTTTGCTCTGGTCTTATCAAATGTGGTTAGAAAATGCATTCCTTAAGATTTTCTTTCATTTCATAGTCAATTGTTGTTTTTCTTGTGGCCTAATACATGTGATTTTGCAGCTTCTCTATGTTTAAAGAGTAATATAATATAATGATTGATGGTGGGCTATTTAATGCCGGCCAGGAAGGAGGAGAGGAGCTCAGGGGGTAGGTAGGAAGTTTGGGGAGGGGTGTCCTGAACCTTAGCTCTGCCACTATCTAGCTTTAAATATGTCTTCTCAGTATTTTAAAGATATTTTCTTATGGATCATGACTTCTACCATATGGTCTGGTGAAGTGTATATTTTATCAGTATGAAATAACCCACATTATTTATAATGCTTTTCAGAGTAACTTCTATTTGCTTCTGACTTTAGGTTTGCTGCAAAGCACTTTCTGTATTTGCTTAGTGTGTCTTTTCCAATCCCTTTATTTTCAGTCTTCTTGAGCTGTTTTTTTTATATACCCCTTATAAATAAAATATAATGTATACAAAAATTAACCCAAGTGGATTAAAGACTTGAATGTAAGACCTGAAACCATAAAATTCCTAGATGAAAATGTAGTCGATAAACTCCTTGATAATGGTCTTGGTATTGAATTTTTGTATTTGATCCAAAAGTAAAAGCAGCAAAAGCAAAAATAAACAATTAAATTAAAAATTTAAAGTAAAATTTAAATTAAATAAATTAAATATATTAAATAAATTAAATTTAAATTTAAATTTAATTTATTTAATTTAAATTTAAATTAAATAAATTAAAAATTAAATCAAATTAAAAAGCTTCTGCACAGCAACAGAAGACATCAATCAACAAAATGAGAAGGCAGTCTAATGAATAGGAGAAAATATTTGCAAATCATATATTCAATATGGGGTTAATATCTAAAATACATAAAGAACTCAAGCAACTCAATAGCAAAAAAAAAAACCAGTCTGATTTAAAAATTGGCAGAGGCTCTGAATAGACATTTTTCCAAAAATGACATACAGGTGGCCAACAAACTCTTGAAAAGATGCTCAACATCACTAATTATCAGGGAAATGCAAATCCAAACCTCAATGAGCTATCACGTCACACCTTTCAGAAAGGCTAAAACCAAAAAGGCAAGAAATAACAAGTGTTGGTGAGGATGTAGAGAAAAGGGAACACACATGCACTATGAATGGGAAGGTAAATTGGTGCAGCCATTATGGAAAATAGTATGGAGATTCCTCAAAAAGTTGAAAATAGAGCTGCCCTACGACCCAGCAATTGCACTACTGGGTATTTACCCTAAAGATACAAATGTTGTGATCCGAGGAGGCACATGCACACCAATGTTTATATCAGCAGTGTCCACAATAGCCAAACTCTTTTTTTTTTTAAGATTTCATTTATTCATTTGAGAGAGAGAGAGATCACAAGTAGGCAGAGAGGCAGGCAGAGAAAGAGGGGAAAGCAGGCTCCCTGCTGAGCAGAGAGCCCGATGCAGGGCTTGATCCCATGACCCTGAGATCATGATCTGAGCCGAAGGCAGAGGCCTTAACCCACCGAGCCACCCAGGCACCCCAAGAGACTCTTAATCTCAGGAAACAAACTGAGGGTTGCCAGAAGGGAGGTGTGGGGATGGAGTAGCTGGATAAAGGACATTGGGGAGGGTATGTGCTATGGGGAAATGCTGTGAATTGTGTAAGACTGATGAATCATAGACCTGTACCCCTGAAACAAATAATACATTATATGTTAAATAAATAAATAACCACTATAACTGATGATAAAAAATAATTTAGCAATATATTTATATGCTTTTCTCCTCCTATTGTCTGTTGATGTACTAAATTATCCAAGGAGATGTCCTAATGTTGAACCATCTCTACTCATTTCATCATTTAACTTTTTCTTCCTCTTTTTTTCCTTGGTATGATGATTTCATGTTTTTTAGGCTAAAATTTTTTTATTACTGACCTTTTTATTAATCAAAGTATAATTAATATACAATGTTATATTCGTTTCAGGCCTACAGGGTACTTATCCAACAATTCTATATATTATATATATTATTCTATATATTCATCATGATAAATATAGTTGTTATGTGTCACCATACAACATTATTACAATATTACTGACTGTGTTCCCTTTGTTGTACTTTTCATCTCTGTGACTTATTTATTTTATAACTGGAAGTATGTACCTTTTAATCCCCTTTACCTATTTCACCCATTCCATCACCTGGACCTCCCCTCTGGCGACCACCAGTTTGTTCTCTGAATTTAAAAATCTGATTTTTGTTTTGTTTGTTTTTGTTTTGTTTTTTTGATTCCACATGTAAGTGAAATAATATGGTGCTTGTCCCTTTCTGCCTGACTTATTTCATTTAGCATAATACTCTCTTGGTTCACTCATGTTGTCATGAATGGCAAGACCTCATTCTTTTAAAAATTAAAAAAAAAAATACCACATAATCGAGTAATTCCACTACTGAGGATTTACCAAAAGAAAAAAAACTACTAATTCAAAAAGATAAATGCACCCCTATGTTTATTGGATTATTTACAGTAGTCAAGATATGGAAGCAGCCGAGGTGTCCATTGATAGATGAATGGATAAAAATATGGTGTATATATACAATGGATTATTGCTCCTCCTCTAGCCACAAGTCTATATTACCTTTGATCCAACACAGTACTTGTTTTCTTTTGTAAACCCTCTGGATGGTTTATTTTCTTTAACCTGCAGCCTGTTCAGCATCCACTTATTATAATTTATTGAGATTTCTTTCGTGGCCAAATTATGATCCAGTTCGGTACACATTTCATAGACTTTGGGAAAAAAATGGTGTGTTCCTTGTTTTTAGGTCACAAGATTAAATGATAAATTATTCTTGCTAATTTAGCCAAAGTCTATATATTTTTTAAGGATTTTATTTATTTATTATGAGAGAGAGAACTGGAAGGATGGAGCGGGGGAGAGAGAGATAAAATCTCAAGCAGACTCTCCTGTGAGCACAGAGACCTATGCGAGTCTCAGTCCCACCACCCTGAGATCATGACCTGAGTCAAAATCAAGAGTCAGATGCTTATCTGACTGAGCCACTCAGGGGCCCTCAGAGTGTGCATATTTTGATCATTTTTTGAACATGTGAAGAGTCAAAAACTAGAGGTGATGTTTTTCAACATCTATGAAACATTTGTTCCATTATCTGTTTCTTGATTTTTGCTTTGATATGGTTATGAATAACTTTATTTTTTGTTTTATTTACATTTAAATACCATAATTTGCCTATCTTTGATTTTAACAAATTTTGTATCACTTTATCTTTTTTGTGTCTCTTCTTGGATTCCATTTTTAATCTGGACCTTTCAATATCATCTTTTTTTTTGCATTTCCATTTAATATTTTAAATAATGTATTTTTCATATGTGTATTTTTTCTGTTTTAACTTCTAGAACTATTGCTTTCCTTGTTTTTTCTCTCTATAAAATGCAAGCTACATTTTCTTTTTATTTTAGTTTTTAGTGTTTCATAGGGTTTTATAGAGTCTGGTTTCGCTGAACCTGTGGTTTATAGAATAATCTTCTGCATATAGACCCTGTACACATTTTGTTAGAGTAATACCCAAGTATTTAATTTTTTGTGCTATTGTAAATGGTAGTATTTTATTTTATTTCAAGTTCCAATTTTTCAGTGCTGGTATATACAAAATCAATAGCTCATTATATATTAACTTTGTATCCAATGACCTTGCTATAATTACCTATTAGTTCAAGGAGATTTTTTAAAATTATTTGAGATTTTCTATATAGACAATTATGTAATCTGCAAATAAACACAGTTTTATTTCTTCCTTCCCAATTCTAATGTTAATTTTGTTGTTGTTTGCACTAACTATGCCGTCTAGTAAGATGTTGAATAGGAGTGGTAAAAGGGGACATCTTAGCCTTGTTCCTGATTTAGGGGAAACTGTGCAGTTCTCTGTAGTATGACATTAGCTATAGGGTTTTTTGTAGATATTCATCCTCGACTTGAAGAAATTCCTCTCTATTTTTAGTTTACTGAGAGTTATTACTTGAATGGGTGTTTTATCAAAGTGACTTTTATTTTAAAATGTGACACAAAATTTTATCAAGTGACTTCTGTATCACTTGATATCATTCAAATTTTCTTCTTTAGCCTGCTGACATGATAGATTACACTGATTGATTTTGAAATTGAATGAGACTTCCATATCTAGAATAAGTTCGTGATGTATAATTTTTTACATTTTTGGATGAGATTTGCTAATATTTTCTTGGAGACTTTTGTATATGTAGTCTGAGAGATATTGATCTGTACATAGAAGGAATTAAGAAGTGTTCCCTCTGTTTCTATTTTCTGGACAAGACTGTGGCAAATAGGCATCATTTCTTCCTTAAATGTTTTGTAGGATTACACAGTGAAAGCACCTGAACCTAGTACTTACCTTTTTCAGTTATTAATTACTGACTCAATTTAAAAAAAAGAAAGTGAATATAGGCCTATTCAAATTACCTGTCTCTCCTTGGGTGAGTTTTGCGGGTTTGTGGTTTTCTAGGAGTTTTTTCATTTTGTTTAACTTATCAAATTTGTGGAAATATATTTATTTATAGTCTTCTTTTGTTATCCTTTTAGTATCTGTGGAATCAGTTGTATGATACTCCTTTCACTTCAATATTGGTAATTTGTGTCTTTTTCTCTCTCTCTTTTTTTTCTTGATTAGCCTGGGTAAAAACTTATTGATTTTATATATATTTTTTAAGATCCAACTTTAGGTTCTGTGGAGTTTTCTCTTTTATTTCTATTTTAAGTTTCACTGATTTCTGCTCTAATTTTTGTTTTCTTACTTCTACTGCTTTAGGCTTAAATTGCTCTTCGTTTCCAGTTTCTTTTTTTTTCTTTTTCTTTTTAATTAACATATAATGTATTATTTGCCCCAGGGGTACAGGTCTGTGAATCATCAGGCTTACACATTTCATAGCAGTCACCATAGCACATACCCTCCCCAATGTCCATCCCCAACCACCCCATCCCTCCCCCCCAGCAACCCTCAGTTTGTTTCATGAGATTAAGAGTCTCTTATGGTTTGTCTCCCTCCTGATCTCATCTTGTTTCATTTTTTCCCTCCCTACCCACCACGACCAACCACCCTGCCTCCCAAATTCCTCATGTCAGAGAGATCATATGATAATTGTTTTTGACTGACTTATTTCGCTTAGCGTAATACCCTCGAGTTCCATCCATGTCGTTGCAAATGGCAAGATTTCATTTCTCTTGATGGCTGCATAGTATTCCATTGTATATATATACCACATCTTCTTTATCCATTCATCTGTTGTTGGACATCTAGGTTCTTTCCATAGTGAGGCTATTGTGGACGTTGCTGCTATAAACATTGGAGTGCATGTGCCCCCTTCAGATCACTGCATTTTTATCTTTAGGGTAAATACCTAGTAGTGTGATTTCTGGGTCGTAGGGTAGCTCTATTTTCAACTTTCTGAGGAACCTCCATACTGTTTCCAGAGTGCATGCCAACCCTTCTTAAAATGGGCATAAACAGGGGTTATATTTAATTGTAGATTCTAAAAAGACAGTAGGATCAGTTTTATTAATATAAATCTGGGCCAAAATGGAATTCTTCAAAAGCAAACTCCTGGCTCAAATCAGGTAACTCTCAAAATATTGTAAAGCATAGTATTGGTGTCAAATATTAGATCTCTAATTAAAATTAATCAACTACCCTATTGATGAGTTTGGCTAAATAAGAACTAAAAATTATAAGCTTCTAACAAGCAAAACACTGAGCATCAGCGGAACCAAATTAAAAATGATAAACAGAAAAAAAAGTGAAATCAGGAGTTGTGATGCCACCAACTTTGGTTTTCTTCTTCAACCTTCCTCTGGCTATTCAGGGTCTTTTCTGGTTCCATTTCTTTGAAAAAAGTTCATGATGTTTTGATAGGGATTGCATTAAACATGTAGATTGCCCTAGGTAGCATAGACATTTTCACAATATTTGTTCTTCCAATCCATGAGAATGGAATGTTTTCCATTTCTTCCTCAATTTCTTTCATGAGTACTTTATAGTTTGCTGAGTACAGATTGTTTGAGTACAGATTGTCATGAGTACTTTATAGTTTGCTGAGTACAGATTGTTTTCCTCTTTGGTTAGGTTTATTCCTAGGTATCTTAAGGCTTTGGGTGCAATTGTAAATGGGATTGACTCCTTAATTTCTCTTTCTTCTGTCTTGCTGTTGGTGTATAGAAATGCAACTGATTTCTGTGCATTGATTGTATATCCTAACACTTTACTGAATTCCTGTATGAGTTCTAGCAGTTCTGGAGTGGAGTCTTTGGGTTTTCCACATAAAGTATCATATCATCTGCAAAGAGTGAGTTTGACTTCTTCTTTGCCAGTTTGGATGCCTTTTATTTCTTTTTGTTGTCTGATTGCTGAGGCTAGGACTTCTAGTACTATGTTAATTAGCAGTGGTGATAGTGGACATCCCTGCCATGTTCCTGATCTTAGAGGAAAAGCTCTCAGTTTTTCCGCACTGAGAATGATATTCGCTGTGGATTTTTCATAGGTAGTTTTGATGATATTGAGGTATGTACCCTCTATGCCTACACTGTGAAGTTTTGATCAAGAAAGAATGCTATACTTTGTCAAATGCTTTTTCAGCATCTATTGAGAGTATCATACAGTTCTTGTTCTTTCTTTTATTAATGTATTGTATCACATCGATTGATTTGCAGATGTTGAACCAACTTTGCAGCCCAGGAATAAATCCCACTTGGTCATGGTGAATGATCCTTTTAATGTACTGTTGAAAATCCTGTTGGCTAGTATTTTGGTTAGAATTTTTGCGTCCATGTTCATTAAGGATATTGGTCTGTAATTCTCCTTTTTGATGGGGTCTTTGTATGGTTTGGGAATCAAGGTAATACTGACCTCATAAAATGAGTTTGGGAGTTTTCCTTCCATTTCTATTTTCTGGAACAGTTTCTGGAAGATAGATATTAATTCTTCTTTAAATTTTGTGCAGAATTCCCCTGGGAAGCCATCTGGCCCTGGGCCCTTGTTTGTTGGGAGATTTTTGATGACTGCTTCAATCTCCTTACTGGTTATGGGTCTGTTCAGGTTTTCTATTTCCTTCTGGTTCAGTTTTGGTAGTTTGTGTGTCTCTAGGAATGCATCCATTTCTTCCAGATTGTCAAATTTACTAGTGTATAGTTGCTCATAATATGTTCTTATAATTGTTTGTATTTCTTTGGTGTTGGTTATGTTCTCTCCTCTTTCATTCATGATTTTATTAATATAGGTCCTTTCTCTTTTCTTCTTGATAAGTCTGGCCAGGGGTTTATCAATCTTATTAATTCTTTCAAAGAAACGGCTCCTAGTTTCGTTGATCTGTTCTACTTTCCTTTTGGTTTCTATTTTATTGATTTCTGCTCTAATCTTTATTATTTCTCTTCTCCTGCTGGGTTTAGGCTTTCTTTGCTGTTTTTTTCTCTAGGTCCTTTAGGTGTAAGGCTAGGCTGTGCACTTGAGACCTTTCTTGTTTCCAGAGAAAGGCTTGTATTGCTATATACTTTCCTCTCAGGACTGCCTTTGCTGTGTCCCAAATATTTTGAACAGTTGTGTTTTCATTTTCATTTGTTTCCATGGATTTTTAAAATTCTTCTTTAATTTCCTGGTTGACCCATTCATTCTTTAGTAGGATGCTCTTTAGCCTCCATGTATTTGAGTTCTTTCCAACTTTCCTCTTGTGATTGAGTTCTAGTTTCAGAGCATTGTGGTCTGAAAATATGCAGAGAATGATCCTAATCTTTTGGTACTGGTTTAGACCTGATTTGGGACCCAGGATGTGATCTATTCTGGAGAATATTCCATGCGCACTAGAGAAGAATGTATATTCTGTGGCTTTGGGATGGAATGTTATAAATATATCCGTGATGTCCATCTGGTCCAATGTGTCATTTAAAGCCTTTATTTCCTTGCTAATCTTTCATTTGGATCATCTGTCCATTTCAGTAAGGGGAGTGTTAAAGTCCCCTACTATTATTGTATTATTGTTGATATGTTTCTTTGATTTTGTTATCAATTGGTTTCTATAATTGGCTGCTCCCATCTTAGGGGCATAGATATTTAAAATTGTTAGATCGGGGTGCCTGGGTGGCTCAGCTGTTAAGCGTCTGCCTTCGGCTCAGGTCATGATCCCAGGGTCCTGGGATCGAGCCCTGCATCGGGCTCCCTGCTCAGTGGGAAGCCTGCTTCTCCCGCTACCATTCCCTCTGCTTGTGTTCCCTCTCACACTGTGTTTCTCTCTGTCAAATAAATAAAATCTTTAAAAAAAAAAATTGTTAGATCTTCTTGTTGGACATACCCTTTAAGTATGATATAGTGTTCTTCCTTATCTCTTATTGTAGTCTTTGGCTTAAAATCTAATTTATCTGATGTAAGGATTGCCACCACAGCTTTCTCTTGATGTCCATTAGCATGGTAAATTGTTTTCCACCCCCTCACTTTATTTTTTATTTTTTTTAAGATTTTTTTTTATTTATTTGACAGAGAGAAACACAGCGAGAGAGGGAACACAAACAGGGGGAGTGGTAGCGGGAGAAGCAGGCTTCCTGCTGAGCAAGGAGCCCGATGTGGGGCTCGATCCCAGGACCCTGGGATCATGACCTGGGCCGAAGGCAGACGCTTAATGACTGAGCCACCCAGGTGCCCCCACCCCCTCACTTTAAATCTGGAGATATCTTTAGGTCTAAAATGAGTTTCTTGCAGACAGCATATCAATGAGTCTTGGTTTTTTTTATCCATTCTGATACC
>CM053605.1:5692447-5716479 GCA_028646535.1 Procyon lotor | reverse complement strand
ACCACCACCATCAGCATTACCACCACCAAATCACCAGGAAGGAGGGAGGGGTGCACCACGAAGGAGCAAGGGGGGGTTGTGGTGTCCCAAAAGAATAAGAGCGCATTCATCCACGTGGCCTGAAAGGGACCATATTCTTCCAGCTTACTCACCTGATCACACTGATGCCAAAGCCTGCCAGGTGTGAGGAGGTAAGAGGCAGCCAAAAACCCCATCAGAACGGCCATGACCAGGGGATCGCTGCAGGCCACCCTCAAACAAGACACACCAGCTCGATCCTCTTGACTGGAGAATCCAGCTTGTCAGGGATCCCTTCAGATCCCTTCAGGCCCGGGCTCCTAGGAAGAGGTCTGCCTCCCCTTCTGCCACCGCTCTCCTCACATGCTGCGGCCCCCGGCCTCTCCTGTGAGGCCAGGAGGTCCCCCTGGCTATGGTCAGTCGTTACAATCCTCTTGGGAACATGCTGTCCAGAGGTAGCCTCACCTTCATAATGGGATCTACAGAGAATGCTCGTTAACCAACAACACTGATTATGATGTCACTATCTATAACAAAGAGTCAACAATCGAACATCACAAATTTCCAAAGAAAGGGACTAGGGGTCCCTAGCTGGCTCAGTCAGTTAAGCCTCTAACTCTTGATTTTGGCTCAGGTCATGATATCAGGATCGTGAGACCAAGCTCAGCGTGGAGCCTGCTTAAGATTCTCTCTATTCCTGATCCTCTGCCCCTCCCCCAACTCATGCACACATGTGAGTGCCTCTAAAAAAAACCCCACATGCCAAAATTTGTAGTTTTCTGACATTTCTTTATCCCTCCCTTTATTTACTGTATTTTCATTTATTTTTTTGCTTTCAGTACATATTTTGTACTATTACATATGTGGATTCAATTTTTCACAAAGAGAATTAATTTTTCACTTAAATTATTCATCCAAAATATTCTAGGATGCATCAGTATGTAAAGGCTTTTCTCACCCACCATGCAGCAGGAAGAAGGAATTCCTGTGACCCTAGTACATTTGACCCAGGGCAAGGACTGCTAAAGAAGGAAAACATGCTAAGTATCTGGGGTACAACAATGGCCTAGCCTTGCAGAATTAGCCTTTCTCTGTTTCATTATCATAGGCCAATACAGAGCCTTTCACCTTGCATTTAACGCCCAAGGGTTCTGCATTGTGGGCCTATATCGATAAGCACAAATGTTACTGGGAGCCAGTGTTGTGATTCTACCTTAAGCCATGCTGCAAATGAGATCCTTGACTCTGTCTCTTGGTGAAACTTAGAGCTTAAAAAAGAAGGGGAGCTCTGGGGTCATCCCCTTAGTCTGTGCAAGTAGGTGTCACTGTGAATGTCCTGCTGTATCCTTCAGGCTGAGTTATGCGGGCTTCGCCTGCAGCCGACAAGGTTCTACCCGGTCTTTAGCATGAGCATGAGCTTGTCCAGAATTTCAAATTTGACCTCTCTACGGAAGCCTTCCATACCCTTGTTTGGGGGGACATTCATCTTGCCCCCACATGTGGCTCTTCCTTCCATCCTGCCTAATTCCTCGTGCTACTCCAGTAAGTAATCATAGATGGTTTTGAAGTCTGTGGATCTTCACCCAAAATGAGTACTTTGAAGGGAGACTGAGTTTGGGTGGTTGTCAGTGTAGATGTGGTCTGATTTATAAGGAAAGAGAAGTTGGGGACAGGCTGGGAGGGTGCAGTGGGTAAATAGGGCAGTGAAAAGGGAAGTGTGATGAAGCTCATTAGGATGAGTTCTGGTAAATGGAATGTGGATAGAGTTGTCAGTATTCGGAGATAAAAGAAAAAATACAGAAACTATCTTAATGATGCTGGTAATAATACTTAGCCTGTATGTAATAATGTGTTATTATTAAGATGTAGTCTTTCAAGAAAAAGTATCATTGGGGCGCCTGGGTGGCTCGGTTGGTTAAGCGTCTGCCTTCAGCTCAGGTCGTGATCCCAGGGTCCTGAGAGGGACCTCTGCCTTGGGCTCCCTGCTCAGCGGGGAGCCTGCTTCTCCCTCTCCCTCTGCCTTTCCCCCCGCTTGTGTTCTCTCTCTCTCTCAAAGAAATAAATAAAATCTTTAAATAAATAAATAAATATTTAAAAGGTGTCATAAGCATCATCAGCTAAATACTGAATAAATCATTCACATTATGTATTTAGGTGAAGACAAGAAAGGAAATCTGAAAATAAAAAACACAGGGGATCTCAAGCTGATTCAGATTTAAGAAATAAGAGAGGAAGTGATAGGAGAAAAAAATCTCTATGTACTTATGTTACTGTTTTTAGCTAAAATCCTTTTCACACCTTTCTCTATTTTCTGCCAGGTATGTATTTCTGAACTCTGTGGGCTTGCATTTCTTATATGGCTACCTAATGAAATCCAGAAATCAGATTTGAAAAATGTAAGTCTTTATAACTAACAAGGACAGGTGCCTGGGTGGCTTAGTCCATTAAGCGTCTGCCTTTGGCCCAGGTCATGATCCTGGGGTCCTAGGATAGAGCCCCGAGTCAGTCTTCCTGTTCAGCAGGGAGTCTGCTTCTCCCTCCCTTGTGCTCTTTCTCATGCTCTCTCTCAAATAAATAGATAAAAGCCTTTATTATAGAAAGAGATGGAGGGAAAGTCCTCCTCAATCTATAGCTGTGGAAGGAAAGAGAGCATTCTGCACCATAAACTAATATAAAGAATATGATTTGACAAAGCATTAAATTGAGAAATTACATAAAAAGGTAAGTCTTATTCTCTAGTAAAATATGGAAATATGTCTATTCATCATTACCCATTTGTTTTTTTCTCTGTTAATAAAAACTTGTCCTTGGGAGAGTCAATTTGGGTAGGTCTTGTAATATTCCCCCAAATAAGAAATTATTTCCACTTCGCATGAAACCAGTTCCCAAGAAACCTTAATTCTGATCAACTGTCTTGATAATTCTTGGGCCTGGCCATCATATTTTTTAAAAATTTATTTTAGGGGTGCCTGGGTGGCTCAGTGGGGTAAAGCCTCTGCCTTCAGCTCAGGTCATGATCTCAGGATCCTAGGATCCAGCCCTGCATTGGACTTTCTGCTCAGCAGGGAGCCTGGTTTCCCCTCTCTCTCTGCCTGCCTCTCTGCCTACTTGTGATCTCTCTCTCTCTGTCAAATAAAAAAATAAAATCTTAAAAAAAATTTATTTTAATTCCCATGTAGCTAACATATGGTGTTATACTTGTTTCAGGTGTACAAAATAGTGATTCAACAATTCCATACTGGTCATTATATTTTAACTGATATCTGGATCCCTGAACTATATAAATGCTTGTAAGATTTTATATTAAATTAGAAAAAAATCCTTGGCATTCTGAGTTCCTCACTTACAAGTAGGGAATACAATGACCACCAATTTCCTAGTTAAATGAGATTTTGAGAGTCTTGTCTCATTTAAATTCACTCTAGGTATTATGTAATGGGGGAAAAAAAGATATTTATAGTAACAAACAAATTTGTACACCGTATAAGAATTTTTAAGAAGTGTAAGAAAATTCTCATTGGAAGAACATTAAAAAAGATGTGAATAAGTGGGTAAAAGCCTCTGTTCTCTCAAAATTAACCTGCATTTTCAATGCTTTTCTTTTTTTTGTAAGTTTTTTTTTTTTTTAATTCTAGTTAGTTATCATATATGGTAAAACTGGTTTCAGGTGTAGAATTTAGTGGTTCACCACTTACTTAAAACGCCCAGTGCATTTCTAGTCAGATTCCAGTGAATTTGGGAAGGAGGTGGTGGTGGTGGGGTGTCTTCTTAAGTTTGATTCTAAAATTCACCCCCAGTGAGTCATCAGAATGGTGGGACCTTTGAGCTCTCTCTTCTTTTCTGCAGCCCATTTGATTGCAAGAGAAAATCTAGTATATAGACAGGTAGCGGCACTGTGTGATTAAAGTGGCAGTTCAATCACAATGTAGTAATGTGGGGAATGTTTTTGAAATTCCAACCTCACACAACAAAGAGGCAAAACCCATGGAATTCTAGATGTAAACATTAAAAATGATCAGGTGCTTCAAACATTTGATTCTTGAATCAAATATGGGACAGTATTTTTTTTAATCTTCAGCTAGAAATGGCTATTATAAAAATAATGGGAAACCCAAGAGCCAGAGAGAAAAAAAGCTAACAAATTTGACTACCTAAAAATTTATAACATCTCTAGGACAAAAGAGTCCACTAACAAACCTAAGAGGAAAACAACAGGGCCACCTGGGTGGTTCAGTCAGTTAAGCATCACACTCTTGTTTTCAGCTCAGGTCATGATCTCAGGGTGGTAAGATCGAACCTCCGGTAGGGCCCCATGCTCAGCAGGGAATCTGCTTGAGATTCTGTCTTCCCCTCTCCCTCTGCCCCTCCCCCCACTCACACTTTCTCTGTCTCT
This sequence comes from Procyon lotor, assembly GCA_028646535.1. Classification (NCBI taxonomy): domain Eukaryota; kingdom Metazoa; phylum Chordata; class Mammalia; order Carnivora; family Procyonidae; genus Procyon; species Procyon lotor. Next base: position 5,712,068 of record CM053605.1, on the reverse strand, counting down.
AAAGTAAACAAATAATCTTAAATTAAAATAAGTAAATAAATAAAAGGAAAGGAAAATAGATGGGGCAATATATTAGCAACACATATGGCCAGGATTTAATGTACGTACCAGATAAGCTTTTCTATATTCATTCAGCAATGTAAGAAAAAGAGAAACACCACTACAGGAAACTGACATAGCACTCTGACAAAGACTTCAATAAAGAGGAAAAATGAATGACCAATAACAAATGAAAAATGCTCAACCATCCTAAAAATTAAGACTAGTACGTGTGAAAGCACCAAATAAGACTTTTTATAGTTCAATTAAAATGTTAAATGTTTTTACTGCTAAGGTCTGATCTAATAATTTTAAAAAGCAAGAAAAGGAAAAGTATGTATAGAATTACCATATAAAGATATATAAAAATATATTCCAAACTGAGTTATTACATGCATAGAAGAAATCTGGGAAGACATACACCATTGCTTATAAGAAACATATTTTAAAATCAGAACAAAATGCAACATGTAGATATGACCATTTTGGAAAAAAACAGTTACTTTAAAAGACATTCATTTTTTTGTCTTATGAAAGGTATAAAAAATAACAATAAGCTTTAGCATTAAAAAGCATTTCATTTGTAATGCTTTTAATAAAAATCAAGCAAATTCTTATTCATTCTTACTTATTTTCTCATTGTGTTTTCCTGAAGTAGAATTGTCTCCAATATCCATGGTATCTAGAAAGTAACAGGTGGTGGTCATGTAACTGTAATTTATAAATAAAAGTTACAAATCTTAGGACAATTCACACTGTGGAAGGCTTGAGTTTATAATGATCTGAGTATCATTTCTCTGTCTTCCTTCCAAGGGAAACAGACAGGTACTGATTTGATATCTAAGGTCTTCCCTCATCTCTCTGGGACTTTGAAAAGGCTCTTAATTTCTTAAGAACATTAGTTTCCTTGTTCACGAAACAGGGATAGCAACTGTTATCTTGTTCAGGCTTTAAATTTTTGTGACAAATAAGATCTTATTTATAACAGCTAATGAGAAATCACTGTATCAGTCAACACACTGGAGGGCATCCTTCAAAACTATATGCTGAGTTTAAGAATAGTTACCTGGGGCCTTTGTTTCCTGACAGGTAAACAAGACTATTTGTCCTTTGAGCCTTTCCCAAGGTTGTGACAAAGGGACGCTATTATCTACCAGCTGAAGAACACTTGGATGTCTTCATTCCATGGACAAGGTGGATGTCCCTATATAAATCCAATACTTTAGTATTGATTTACTAATACAGTAAATGTGATACTGCCATTTTTACCGATGTATTTCTACTAGATCATCCATGTAAACCCACAGGGCCCACCCTGTTTAACATACTTTATAAGGATCTCTTGCCTCCCTGCCCTTCCCAGAGGCTCAGATTAAACAAATGCAGAGAATGGAATTCTGGCATGGCTGTATCCCTTCCTTATCAAAGTGTGCTAGGAGTCAAGTACAGCAGGAAACAAAAACTCTGATTTCAGACTCCTGAATCCTTCAGTCTAGGGCCCTGTGACCCTCCACGTACATAACTGGCCATTCCATTGGTGGGCTGCCTGATGTCCGTGAACTCTGATTAACTACATACCCAGGGTCTGTGGTATCTAAGGAACCACCCCCACCCCAAGGGCAGCCTTACCCATCATGTCAGATGCTTGGCTACTCTCAGTCCTTGCTCCTTGGTCTCTTGAAGTACCTTCTGAAAAACACACAATACAGCAACACTTTTCATTTCCAAGTCCTTGTGGCTCTGCTCTTAAATTATTATTTGTAAAGAGTCTTCATTTGCATCTCATCTCTTCCAATGATCCTCCCTTCCCCCACCCCTCCACTAAAGGATATCTCTATCTCTGAAATCTCTTTCTTTGTTTGCTCCCCATTGTCTTTGTCCCTTCCTTTCAATCTATTTTTTTCTCTTTTATCCTTTTCTTTTTGTCCCAAATATGTATTTTTGTTCTTCGTTCTATTTTTCTTTATGTGCTTTTCCCATCCATCCATTTATGATTTTTTACATACTTTTATATTTACTTTATGTGATATTATTCTTTTCCAGAAATATTATTTATTATATTTATATATGTATATGTAGAATTCAATTATTAAAATAGATTTTGTAAATATTCTGTATAAATACTATAATAAGGTAACTTTGGCCAGATAAATTTCCAAATGTTGGAATACAGGAAGTGAACAATATTTTTCACTCACTCAGGAAGTTTCCTAAGCCTCTTTCACGTGCCAGGTGCTGAAATGGGTGCTGATAATAATTCAGACACAAGACTACTGAAGCATCAGTGCTTGTCAATCTTATGAGCAACCAGAGAACTGATACAGAAACAAATGACTGAATATACTGAAATATGAAGTATGTGTAAAGGTCTAGATTCAGCAAAAACAAGTAACCACAACAAGTTTAGTATATCTGAGCATGAAGTGAAAGAATAAGGAGCATTGATAGGATGGAGAAAGAGGCAAGAGCCCTAAGGTAAGTGGCTTTGGAGGCCACATGAAGGAGAATTGACTTAATCCTAAAGGAAGTTAAAGGACATGGGATGCAGTTTGAAAGATCAGTTTAGCTAAATCACTTAGAGTACATTTGGTGGGAACAAGATTAGAAGGAGAACAGGACCTTGTATATCTAGTTCAAGTGAGCAGTGATATAGACATGGACTAGAGTGTCAGCACTGGGAATGGAGATGAAGGGACACGTTGGAGATTTAGAAGGAAGAATTGAGTTAGGTGAGAAATGTAGTCTATCAATTGAGGAGACAGTGGTGTCATCCATGACTCTGAATTTCAGCCTGAAAGAATGGGACAATTAATAATGTGTTTTAGAAACTGGGAACACTGGAGAAGCAGATGCTGGTTTTAGGAAGACGATGTGCTCAGTTTCGGAAGTGTCGAGTCTGAAGAAGTTTGAAGAAGGCTAGGATCTTCAGAACCTTGGACAGAGATCATTCTGCCATTTGGATGGGTGAGCTTAGCTGCCTAGAAGACAGGGCTGGGCTGGATATGTTATGTTTAGGAACTATTAAGTTGTGGATTGTGATTGAAACCATAGGAGTGGATGACATGCCTGGGTGATGCTTCCTGTAATCTGGGTGAGTTATAGGGGACACTGATACCTGGGAACACCTTGCCCTGAAAACTCACTGGTACTGTGAACCACTCCTTACACCAACATTGCTTTTGTCTCCTGCCCATTTCAGATCCCACAATTTCTCCATCTCACTTCTCTTCCTTTTACACTTTGCCATTTTCACTCATCTTTTAACTTTTTTTTTTAAGATTTTATTTATTTATTTGACAGAGAGAGAGATCACAAGTAGGCAGAGAGGCAGGCAGAGAGAGAGGGGGAAGCAGGCTCCCTGCCGAGCAGAGAGCCTGATGCGGGGCTCGATCCCAGGACCCTGAGATCATGACCTGAGCTGAAGACAGAGACTTTAACCCACTGAACCACCCAGGCGCCCCATCTTTTAACTTTTTTTATATGGTCCTCTGTGTGCCTCTTTCTCTTCTCCATTTATTAACCTATATATGTATCTCATTCCATCTATTTTCTTATGCTTCTACCCCTGGATTGAGTTTTTTTAATTGAAGTAATCCTCTTTCTACGGTCACTTCCTTTTCCATTTTCTCTTTGTTTCTAGTCTGTTTCTGTTAATCTTATCTTGATCTTTTGGCTATTTCCACAATTACAATTTTTGTCTTTATATTTTATCTATATTCAGCTTAATCTCACAGACTGCTGTCATTCATGAACCAAATGCCTACCCTTGACACTGACCACACTGTTGACCATTATTACTTTTGCCAGTTCCCTGTGGGCTTTTCTACATTGCAAGGTTCAGTCAGTCATGGACTTTATTACCATGTTTCTGGTACAACTCTTGAGAGTTATCTTGAAAATCATCACTCTTCTCCCCCAAACGCCCCAATTTGGTGATATTTGGGTTCCATGTCCACTTGAAAAAACTTGAAGTGTACTCAGTCAGATGTCTTTCCATTTGGAGACCCCAGCCTATCTTTTCCATTCTTCCTTCTTATATTATCCATTCAGTGCCACCTCCCTCTATTCAGGAACACAGCTCTTCTTTCTCTTGTGGCTCCCTCAAACCTGTTGAAAGCAGTCCAAATCTGGGCACAGGTCTATGTATGGGAATGTGTGTGCATTTCTGTGTGCATGTACATCCTCTGTTTGGGGGGAAGAGGTAAGGTAAAGAAAGAAGAACTTTCCCTCTTTGCAAACAAGAAAACAAAGATATAATTAATATCATAACTGGCTTCTCTATCAGATGCTTAAAGGTTGACATCTCTTCTGACTCTCTTCCTCTATTCATCTGAAGAGATCTGAATTCACAGGAGGGTACTGAAGAGCAAGCAATAAGGAAACGACAGACTATACACACTGGCCACTTTGATGTGGTCAAGCTCATTTATATTCACAGTTCAGATCAGCTGAGAAAACACCCACTCCAATGACTGCACCTTATATCCAACAAAGATGTGCTCTGTCACCTTTTCTATCTGGCCACACCTCATTCTCCTCCTTATTTCTCAATTTTTCTGGCCATTTCCCTGACTTACACATTTCTATCTCCATCACTTGATTCCGTGAGCTTATCTCCTTATCTCCCTGATTTCTCTTGTCCTCTGTGTTGTTTTCTCTCTTTTCATCGGTGATGTTCTTAATCTCTGTGCCTTTTTATTTTTCTCTCTTTTTAAAAAAGATTTTATTTATTTATTTGAGAGAGAGAGCATGAGAGTGGGGAGGGTCAAAGGAAGAAGCAGGCTTCCTGCTCAGTAGGGAAGCAAGACTTGATCCGGGGACTCCAGGACCATGACCTGAGCCAAAGGCAGTTGCTTAACCAACTGAGCCACCCAGGTACCCACCTTTTTGTGTCTCTATTCATTCTTTTTGGCTCTGCCCTTCCAGGTATTTTGTATACTTTATAGCTGACACCACTCCTACCATCTTATTTTTCTTCATGAGTTTCATTTTTATCTATCATCTATCTATCTATCTATCTATCTATCTATCTATCTATCTATCTAATCATCTATATAGTTGTTAAATAAGTTTTCTTGCATCAGGCACTGATACGTTCTGCTGATACTATATATCAGGTCCCTTGTACCTCCTTTTTGGACTTGGATCACTGGATACAGCTCTTATATTCCTGCCTGTTACATACAATAGTCATACTTCTTGACTTTTGGTCAAATTGGACAATTTGGTCAAATGTCTATTTCATCATCCCAAAATAGGGGTAACAAAAATTAGCCTAAGTCTTGAGGGTATTGTGATGACAAAGCAAGATCTTATTTGCCAAAGTACTTTAAAATAACACCATATAATCAAATTACAATGTGATGGACATCTGTCAAAAACTATACTAAAGTTTGGAAGTTGTGGATCTGAAGCTTTTATTTCTGTCTATAATTACATAGCAGGACCCGTCGTCTTTTGAGGCTTTTACAAATACAAATGACATTAGTACCAGTCGATATATCACTATAGAAATATAAGATCTTAAAAAAATAGAAATCTAAGATCTTAGTGTTAGTAGGCATGACAGTAGGTAAAGATCCCACCCTTTTGCTATTCATTTCATCCACAACAGCAGTATATAATTACATACATTTATTCAGTAAGACTCATCCTGTTAAACATGAACTTATAATAATTTCCTGTCTCCTATTTTCTAAAATGCTGAGAAGGAGTTCCCAGGATTAACTGGATACAGGTCTTCAAGGTGCTCAGAATAAAATGCATCAGGAAACAGTAGCTTTTAATTCCTGACATTCTGTAGACCAAGGCTTGGCATCCTAATCTTCTTTACCTGACCCACTTCTTAGGACTGAGCTAGAAGATTCCTGAGGTTCTTCTGTATGTCTTAATTCTGAAAAGTTACCACTGCTGATCCCTGCAGAAAGAAATAAGATTCCTTAGCAGCCTCAGTCTGTGTCCTAGGAACCAATCCAGCACCAAATTCTTTAAAAGGAAGATTGGAAAAGGAAGTTCATGTAGGAGGAGCAGGAATATTCCTACTACCAGATTACACCGTCGCTCCATCTGACCCGTTGGTCAAGGTTGCTCCAGGAACCATCCCCAGGGCTGGGCTAGGGGACAACTTTGCCATGGAAGGCACTCCCTTTTGTCATCATGTCTTACCCTCTCCACTCGTCTGAATGTACTTCTTCTTCCAGCTCCTTTGCTTATCCAGGGAGTCTGTGGAAACAATGTTTTTCAAGATGTCAGGGCCTTTACCAGCTGAGGCCCTCAATAATCATACACAGCCCAATACCCTCTACTCCAGGAGTTACTTTATCCCATTTAAGCAAATGAAGAATATACTTATATTGCACTTGTGGCACTGAACTTTTTGAGGCCTACGTGTTGTATCAATTAGCTCAGCCCACCTAATTCAAAATGTATAATGTGAATCAATTAAATTGTGAACAAATTAATTTTTTTATTGGACAAGGTATAACAGAATTTTTTAACAAAGTTTTTGTAGTAAAGAAAGATATTTGTTACATTAAATGTTTTAGTTGCTCTTACATCTTTTCCTCTTGCTTATCCCGCAAACAGATTTGTTTCCAATATCCACAGGATCTAAAAAGTAAAGGAAAACACAACCAGTAATCTACGCCTAAGAGTTGTAAATCTTATGACTACTCACATTGTAGACAGGATTTGGACTAGAAAGACACTATGATGATCATTTCTGTCTCTTCCCATATAAAGGAAAGAGACCACTACTAAATGGAGCAGAGAACCACAATCCTTTGGCCCCAACCGCAAAATCAAATAAGTTATGAAAATCCATATTTTTCCCATAGGTTTTCAGCTAACTACTTCAGCAGTGAATCTGAAGTGAATACTTCAGCTTGAACTGTCATGCGTCCATGTAAAACCTTTATTTCTCACACTTAGTGTGAATTCACACAATTTGTTGCAGGAATATAGTATATTTGAGAATGGGATTCTGTTCCAGACCCTGTTGGGTTTTTTTTGGGGGGGTATATATAGGATATAAACCACACTGTCTCTCTAACAGATTATTATTTTATGTCTGGCTTCAAAGGTTTTGAATAAAAGACTATGGATGTTGGCTGAGTCCAGGCTGTTCTGTCTCTTCTAGTAACTTTCCACCCAAGATAAGTGAAAATCCTTAAATGTTTATATTGTAGAGTTTTCCCACCTGTGGAGTGGAGAGAGTAACAGTTATCTGGCCTACCTTTAAAGTTGTTATAAACATAAAAGGATATCTTACTAGTGAAGATATTTCCAATATCATTATATAGGCCAATGTTATATTGGGGTCATCTGTTAAAAGCTATAAATTGAATTTGATGGTAATAACCATAAGCTTTTCTTTCTGTCAATAATCAGAGGCTATGATCAGAATCTTCTGATAGTTGAACAACTTTGTGACAAAATCAAGCAAGGGCAGATATCCATTTTCTCTGCTCTCTAGAAAACTGGAGTGGGCAGGGGTGGCAATCACTACGTAATTCAATACTTTGGGGCCAATAAATCTGAGAGCATGTAGTTAAAATGGTATTAACATTCAACTAGAGTCATTTTATTAAACCTGGATTTATAATGATTTCTCTCTGTGCATTTTTCAGAATGGGCAGATGTGATAAATGCAGAAAATGGGATCCCAGGCTGTGGAGTGCGCTCGGGGTTAAATGCCCGGGAAACAAGAACTCTGAACTCAGATTCCTCATGTCCGGGAGCCCAGTGATGGCAGTTCTTACCCTCCTCATCAGAATCACTTCTCCATGCTGAGGACAAGGCTCTCGGGGGCTCCTCTTCCTCACTGGACTCCAAATAGTCATCAAATCTTTTCCCTGTGGAAGAAGCAAGTGTCCCTTGAAAGTCTCAGTGTATGACAACAGAACCAAGATGGTTAAAAACCTAATGCAAGAATATCCCCAGGACATCTTGGGAGTCTGGTATTGAAGAAGGCAGATTTCCCACTTGGCTGCTTCCCTGAACCCCACTTGAAACAGGGTCCCACACCTTCCCCATCTAAAACTCCTTGGAATGTTTACTTGAGAAAAAAATTGAATTCTATTGTGTTTGAGCCCTTGACGTTTTTTGGGTTTGCTTGTTATGACCATTAGCCTAACTAATTAATACAAAAGCTAAAATACAAACCATCTTAAATTAAAACAAATTTATATTCTACTTTGAAAGATACAACAAAGTATTAGAATGAATCTTTTGTAGAAAATTCTGTTCATGTGTAATCACCAAGAGTTTTTATTTGCCCTTACCTACTTTCCAAACTCTTTCTTTGGATATAGGCGATTTTCTGAAATCTGTGGGGTCTACAAAGTAAAAGGGAAGAAACAATTATTTGTCTGCAACAACCCTGCAAATTCTGTGACAACTCAACAGGCTTGCAATCATAATACTTTGATGATCATTTTTCTCTCTTTCCTTTAACTGAATCCAGTTCTGGTGGCCTGGGGTATAATGCCGGGTTCCTGCTTGGCTCTCCTTTTCACTCTCCATGTAAATTTGTAAATGATTCTTCAACATTACTAGCCACAGCTGCCTTATCTATAAAGCTGGGATAACCTAGTTACCTTGTCTCCCTGTTAAGGTTTTTTATGAAAACAAAATGAAGCTTTATTTATAAAAGCCCTTTAAAAAATCACGATGTGAGCCAATGGTTTAAGTAATTTGGGTTTGAGAATAGCTGATCGGAAATCATTTTCCTATCAATAATTAAATAGCACAAATTATTCTTTGAAGGCTTTCTAAGTTTGGGACTAATGACAATACTGTCAACAAACAGAGGTACACCATGCTTACTCTGTTGGATAGAATATAAAGCATATTGGTAGAGAATAAATACATTATCGCAACTCTTTTGCATTAATACATGATAGTGTGTAGGAAAAGAAGTTTGTCATTTTACCCGCATATTTTTGCTACATTTTCGGTATATCAGTCAAATAGTTAAATAGCAATTTATAATGTCTTCCTGGCTCCTTCCACTTCCCAACAGGATCAGAGAAACTAAATGCAGAAAATAGTCCCTAGAAGTAATAGAATCAAGGCACATAGAGCATGCTCAAAACAAGATTCATCAGGAAAACAGTTCTGGATTTAGACTCTGAGTATTTGTCCCCCAGGGTTGCAATCCTAATGCTCTTACCTGGTGTCACCTGAAGTCGTGAGCAGGAGGCTTCTTGGTATTCTCCTCTCTCACTTGATTCTAATGAGTCAAGGTTATTGGTCACTGCACAAAGGAAGAGGGTTTTTTAGAGGTCTCAGCGTGTGCCCAAGAAACTGAAATATTAGCAGCAAATATCCTCATAAGAAAAGCTAGAAAAATCTAGAAAACCCATGCAGATTGCGATCTGTAACAGTGCCACCCTGGTCTGTCCCTCTAAGCCACCTGCCTTGAATGGTAGTCCCACTCCATTCTGCGTCCCCAGACGCAAGAGGCAACTTTGCTCTGTTTGAACCTTACCTTCCCATACTATCTCTCTTCCACTTCTTACCCCTTCCATTCTCACTTCACAAATTTCTTCATCGCTGCTGTTTCTCACCTTGGAAGGAAGACCTTGGAAATCCTGTGTCAACAACCTGCTCTGTTCCCCACCCCCCAACTCAGTGCGTTTGCGAGGTTGAGAAATAATCTCTTTTGTCTGCATCCTAGACATATTTTGGGACTGCCTTTTAGAGCAGTTTGTTACACTAAGACAGAAGTTCAAATGTGTACCCTTTAAAACTTGAAGTGAATTTACGTTTTACTTTGATGGATCTAGTAAGCAATAAGAATGATGTATCATTTAAAACATTGTCCTTTGGTAACATCAGGACCAGGTAATATTTTTATTTGTTTTTAGGTCTTTTCCAAGTATGTTTCCCCAAATAGGCATGTTTCTAATACCCCCTGGGTCTAGAAAGTAGAAAGGGAAAACAAATCACCAATGTGTGCACAAAAGAGCTGCAAATCTTAGGACCACTCATGCTACCCACGAAATCGAGGAAATGTTTTGATAATATTTTGATAATCATTTTTAGCTCCAATTTTATAAAGCAAAAAATGCAGAATCCAGGATGCTGTCTTGTCTGTCCCTTTAATTCTCCATGAGTCTTTGTAGAAGATCTTTAAACATTGATGTGATTGTGTTTTCTCTACAATGTCTGGGGTACTCAAGATTTTTATAAATTAAAAAGTAAGGTATTATTTGCAAAAGTCCTTGGAAAAGTCATTATATATGCCATGACTTGCTGAAGAACTCTCAAAAACAATACTTTGGGTTTCAGAGTACTCTATCTGCATCTTTTCTCTGCTAAAACTGGTGAGCTGAATGAGTTCGCTTTTGACACAGTTCAATTTGCTCTTAGATGACAATATGATCTTCTAATAAAGGAATGTTTAGCTTTCTGTTCCCTACAGAAATCACTCTATAAATCCAACACCATAGAAGCATAGAAACTAGCTGGTTTTAAAAACAATTTCATCATTTTGGTAGCCCTTTTCTCCTATATAATCAATATATGGGTGCTTGTATTGAAAAATAGGACCTATCAATTAAGAGGCCTCATCTTTAAAAACTAAAAAACTTTAAAAACTATAAAAAAAAACTTTAAAAACATCTTTAAAACCTATCAATTAAGAGGCCTCATCTTTAAAAACTATATATATTTATCATATATATATATATATATAATGATTTTTTTAATCTCCCTGCATTTCCCAAAAAGGTAGAGGAAAATAAATGCAGAGATTGGGATTCCAGGATAAACTGGATCTGTCTTACAGAACAGGCACAGAACAAGATGCATCCAACAGTAGCTCTTCATTCGGATTCTTGTAGCCAAAGGCGGCTTTCCCACTTCCTTACCAGGCCCACTTTCCCGTGCTGACGTGGAGGCTTCTGGGGGCTCGTCTCCATCCCTGGATTCCTCAGAGTCACTGCTGATCACTGCACAGAGGAGCAAAGCCCTTGAGCTTCTGGGGGGGGGAGGGGGAGCATGAGCCCACAGAGCAGGCAGCTCAGCAGTAGGACCACTAGGGAGACCTAGAAGCTAAGTTAACTCAAGGCATCCTGGTCTGTGCTTGAATGTGTGTGACCTGCAGGTTGCTCTAGTCCTAAACTAAAAGTGATGGAATTCACGCACCGAGGACAGCTGTGCCCACCCTGCCAACCACTCTTCTTCCCCCACCTTCATGTGACCTCCTACCCTGCCCTCATGTGACCTCCTCCCCGCCCTCGTGTGACCTCCTACCCCTGCCATCATGTGACCTCCTACCTCTGCCATCATGTGACCTCCTACTCCCCTTCTCCACCCTCAGGCTCCCTCTATCTTTTAGCCTCAATTTACTCCACTTTCTTCTTGGCTTTGCCTATGTCCCTTACCTACGCCTCTCTTTCTGGCAGTAGCATCCCTCTATACTTCTCTTTGTCTTCATACGTTTCCTTCTTCATCCGCTCTCATGAGTATCTTGGCTCTCTGATGTTTTTTTCCCCTTTTCTTCAACTTCTACCGCAATACTTTCTTCTTTTGCTTTAGAAATAGTCTCCCATACATTAATACTTAAACCTGCTGTTTCTGCCCTTTGGTATGTTTCTGATTCCTGCGCAGCTCACTGCATACGATGCTGGTTCTCCCCTCTTGCCGCCATCCAAGGCCAACCGGACTGCTTCGAGGGACCCCGATGACAGGTCCCGGCCCCTTGCCTGGAACTGGTGACTCGCATGACACACTCTTTCAGTCAGCCTTACCTATTACGTCAGATGCCTGGTTAACTGTCGAGCTGAAAAATGGCTTTTCCTTCTTTATATCCACCAGATACACAGAACAGGAATTGACTTGGATTCCATGGTTGGATGGCACTGCGCCTGGGTCAAATTGTAATGAATGAAGAGTTTTCATTTGTCTCCCCCAGAGGGAGTACACACTGTTCGCTACTACTGATAAGTCCTCCCTGTAACTCCACTGCAGGGGTGAAGCCCTGCCCCCACCCCCTTCTTTTCTGCTGCTTAACTGTGTCCCTCTGTGCCTCCCTGAACTCTGGGTTTTGTTTGTTTTTATTTTCTCTTCTCATCATTTGAGGAATTATTTTTTTTGCTCTTTTGTTTTTAAAGATTTATTTATCTTAGTGGGGGCAGAGGCGGAGAGAATCTCAGGCAAACTCTGTGCTGAGCATGGAGCCCGACGTGGGGCTCTGTCTCACGTCCCTGAGATCATGACCTGAGCTGAAACCAAAGGTCAGACGCTTAACTGATTGAGCCACCCAGGAGCCCCACTTTTTGCTCTTTTAAAAACAAAAATTATATTCTCAGTATAACATGCATAGATAAAAATGGGCAAGTCATAAACTTTGAATCATCACAAAGTAAGCCTATCTGGGTATCTGTCGCTGTGGTCAAGAAACAGAAGATTACTCACACCCTGGGAGCCTCTTAGTGGTGCCTCCCACTAACTGTCTCCGCCATGTAACTCAAGTTAACAACCGGCTCATCCTGATTTTGAATACCACTGATGATTAATTTTGCCATTTCCAAAATACACGTTTGTATAAATTGAATCATGTCCCTTCTCTTGTTTGTTCTTTCTCTGTCTCTCTGTCATTTGGCGGGGGCGAGGGGATGATTTGGCTTCCTTTCTCAACATTATGTTTGTGAGAATCATCTCTATTCATTTTGTTTTTTAACTGCTCTATAGTATTCCATTGTGGAAATAACCCATGAAAAATAAAACCATAAAAAAAAATCCATTTTTTTGGATTTTTGGATCTTGGACCTTGCTGTTTCAAGATTTTGGCTTTTATGAATAATGCTGCTTTTCTATGTGTTTCTTTTCTTTTTTTTTTTTTTAACATAGTGTGCATTTCTGTTGGTTTCAGCTGAGGAATGTAATTGCCAAGTCACAAGCTATGTGTATTTTCAACTTTGGGATTGTATACTAAACCGTTTTCCAAAAGCATGTGCAAAGGCAGAGATATAATTGAGAGGGCTTGACAATACGAGTAAACAAACAGAATTTGGTATGGTGGGAAAGTGGTGGAAGAGTGTGTCAGGGGGAGATTATGTAACTGTATGGAAGGCATCCTTGAATACTCCCCAACAAGCTGTGCTGACCTCATGCTGAGGATCGCAAGAGGGCACTAGGTTTAAATAGGAAAACCATATAAACTGGTTGGCATTTTTGCAATGCCCATTGAATGGAAGTGTGGAGAATGGATCAGAGGGGAGCAAGATAGGAGGGAGGAGGCCAGCAGGAGAGTTCTTCGACTTTGAAGTGAGAAGTGATGGGAATCTGGATTAGAGTGAGCATCCTGGAAATGGAGAAAAATGGGCAGGTTGGACATGTTTTAAGGTTGGAATTGACAGCAATGGCAAGTAAAGTAATGCTTGTTTTAATCCACTGAGTTTCGGGATTGTTCTTACAAGCAATAGATAACTAACATAGTTTCTAAATAGAGATGACTTTCAGATCTTTGATTACAAGTCTTTGGGCACTTGAAGGAATGAATCTAGAAGGAAGACAGGTCTGGACCAGAGGTGTGTAGGAATCTGTGTAGATCACAGATAGTGACTGAAGCCATGGAGACATGAGATGCTTGGGTAGAGGCCCATTTTTTTCTGAGGGAGTAAAAGGGTCATTTTGGTCATTGTAGACACCTTAATGTCTTCTCAGTGGTATTGGGAAGAGCCCTTTGTGCCCTCTTTCTGGTGACCATCTTTTCAAATGGGACAATGTTTCATTTGTCTTCTATTTGGTTCACTCTCTACCACTTTTTCATTCCTGGTCCCTTAACCCATCCTCTGCTCATTCTCTTTAGGCCTCCCCCTGTTTTTTCTATTTACTGGTATTAATTTCCTTCTGTATATTTCTCTATTCATACTCTTTTTTCCCAACATTCTTTATCACCATCTCCCAGGATCCAGCAGGATCTAGGGTGTCAAAAGAGGTCCCAAGGGGACAAGACAATACCAAAGAGTTTTTCTTTCCATGTGTCCCAGGACCTCCTTGTCTCATCCTAGAATTAGCCCTGCTCCCCCTACCAGATTTTTCAGTTTATCCATTCTGTTACATTTCCTCCTTTCTCCTACTTGATCTCTGTTTCTTAATTATGAATGTGTCTTTCTGTGTGCCTCTTCTATGTTGATTTCTGTCTTTCATTTTTCTCATCTCAAGCATTTCAATCATCACCATCTCCTCCTGTGTCACTGTCCCCCACTCCAAGTCCCTCCACTTGCCACTTCTTTTCTAAAAGTCCTTCACCAGAGCTCCCGTACTTGCAAATCTAACCAGACGCATCATGCATGGTTTCCATGTTTCTGTCACAGCTTCTGAAAAGTAAGTTGCAACTTATTTCTTTTCGACTCCACAAAATTGTACTGTTTGGATTCCATGTCAATTTTTCTAAAACCTATGTTGTTCATGTACTTTGTCATTGGGGGTTCTTTGGTTCACTTTTTAAATATTTCCCCTCTTTGTATTCTCTCCCCAGGGACATGACCTTCATCAAAGAGCTCAGCTCTCTTTCCCCCTTGCATCTCACATGACTTAGAAGCAGCCAGAGGCTGAGCACAAGGCTGTGGGTCTTGGGTATTGTTAGGGCCAGGGAGGTGGTTGGTATCGGAGAACACGGAGAACAAAGGAAAGCTTTTGCTCTCATAGAAAAACAAAGATAGAATTAGAAAATTGGTAAGATAAGTGATAATTACTTTCTCCACCACGGGGCAATGGGCTGGGTGTGTCTTCTCTTGTGTCTCCATTATTCACTTGGATGGGTTCTTGTTCACAGGACTCTGAGGATAAAAAAGACCGCAGCTGAGACCCCACAGAGCCCTCCCCGTTCTGCTTATTTGCATTTTGTTAAACCACACCTGACTTCTCTTTTCTTCCCATGTTTCTATTTATAGCTTGTTTGCATATATTGCCACCTTAACCTTCGCCCCATGAAAGTGTTGGCACTTCAGTGATTCTGTGATCAAGATCTCCCTGCCTACTTTTGACTTTTCTTTCCGTCTCTCTTCCCTGATGAGGCACTGCAACTTTTCACCCTTTGTCTCTTCATTTATCCTTCCTAACTTTTCTTTTTTCTTTTCTTTTCTAAATTTTTAACAAAGGAAAACCAAATTTAATAGGCATACCTATGGGGAATACACACAGACACAGGATTCCAAACATGATGAGGCAACATGAAACTTATATGAGTTTAGGAGAGGGATAGGGGCCTGGGGATACACAGGGGAGAAAAGTCATTAACAAGAAGGTCAAAGGAGAAGTTTGGAAAAACATGTAACATGGTTCTATTATACAAATAAGTTCCTTCTTAGGTAAAGGGGCGTCTCTGTTAGTACTTCCCTTTCTGGCCTAGGCTCTCCTTTCCAGTATATATGGAGGCAGTTAGGCGAGAGGCAGAGCACCTTTCCTACATCTGCTAGGTTTTTAACTCGAAATTACCTTTACGCCTAAATGGCACATTTTAGGGTGGCCTGCCCTGGGCCCCTACACTTGAATGTATACCGTGAAGTTTTCTTTTTCTTTTTTCTTCCAATTTGGATATCTTTAAACTTAATATCCAGTTTCCTCTCATTTGCTGAGGCCATATGCAAACTGATGCTACTATAAGCATGTCCTGATTTTCTCAGCCTTGCTCCTTAGCCAGAAACCATCTTTTTTTTTTCTTTAAATTTCTATGGTGTGTACTCATGTCTCTCATAACCCATATTTCTTATTCTGCCCTGTATTTTATTTGTCTGTGTACTCATTTAATTTTCTTAGCAGCTTTTGAAGACCTTAAAGTCAGAATACATTTTTAGCCCCTGGCATCGCAACTTTTCTATCAGTAAGAGATATTCCAACATTGAGAACGTGAAAAAGCACCAGGAACACATTTTGTATATTTTCCATTACAAGTAGGCAAATACTACTCTTTCAGTTAAACAGTAAAAATTAGCTTATTTAGCATTTTTATCAGCAGGATAATTGCAGAAGTTGGCAATTCTGATCTCACCCAATCCCAGCTTTTAATCCAGTAAAAAATAAGTAGGCTTGTGGAAGCTAGCACTTCCTAACTTTTCTTCCTCTAGGTCAGTCCGATCAATATATCAAGCTGCACTCCTGCCTTCTCTGTATCGGCATGAGTTTCCCCTTCTTTGTTAATGGATGTTTCCTTAAGTTGAGCGTGACTCCATTCTCTGCCAACAAGGACTTCTTAGGTCCTCTACACTCATGCAAACCCAGGCAATCAGTCTTACCTGCTGGCTCAGACACTTGGGCACACTCTTCGTTTGCTTGTTGGGCACACTCCTCATTTGCTTGTTGGACACACGCCTCGTTTGCTTGTTGGATTTCTAGTGCATCATCTTTGTCACTGGTTGCGTCTGTTTTGTTTGCATTTATCTGTTCTGGTTCACAGAAGTTCTCCAACAATCCATTTTCAGGTAGGGTTGTACCTAAACCATGTTTTAATTCATAGATATTTTATTTGCCCTCTCATCAATCAGGGTCCAACAGGAAAATACAAATCACTCTAAGCTTTTGTAGCACGGGGAATTTCATCCAGGGGGTTGGTTATACAGCTGATGGAAGAGCTGAGAAGTCCAAAGAGACGAATGCAGTAACCGGAAGAATACTTAATAGGAGGCTGTGGGAGGGACTGAGGGTGAGCTCAGAGGTCAGGGTCACTGGGTGGATAGAAGCTGGCCCATGGCTGGCCTGCTTGGGGGGAAGTGGTATCACGGATGATTTGTGGACCATGGCAGTGATGGGAAATATCCAGCTTCTTCTCCCTTTTCCTACTCTCCGGTCTATTGTTAGTGTCCCATGTCAGGAACCCAGCAGGAAGCCAGCCACAAAGGGAGCTAGCAAGTAGGTCCACAGGGGCCAGTGGCCAGAGATAGAGGGCAGAGCAGAACAGGGGAAGGTAAGGAATGAATCCTAGGGCAAACACCCCAGGACTTCCTTACAGAAATTGCAGAAGTAAAGACAGAAATTCTGGGCAATCAGTGATACAAAAAAGCACCCCCCCACACCTCCCAGCACATTCCAGAATGGGACAAGAACACAGAGGATTAGAATACGGTCAAAAGGAACAGACCGTGGCAAGATGAGGATTGGGGACACGACCAGGTCAGGC
This sequence comes from Procyon lotor, assembly GCA_028646535.1. NCBI lineage: Eukaryota > Metazoa > Chordata > Mammalia > Carnivora > Procyonidae > Procyon > Procyon lotor. The sequence goes on along the minus strand of CM053605.1, from coordinate 5,694,901 downwards.
TTCGATATGAGTTTTCACCAGTTCCTAGGGGGAAGAAATTGCAAGTTCATTTCAGAAATTGAAGTATGGTCTGTGCATTCTCCCCTAATCCCTTGTTTATAAAGCAAGAGTTGAAGATCCCCTCCAGGTATCCATACAGAGACCCTGTGGACTTGGCGGATCCCATGCAACCCTTGCAGTCAGACCCTAGTTGGCAGAGTGGAGGACTGGGGTCAGCTGCATTCCTGGCTAAGAGGGCCTCGGCCAGACCATCTCACTGCATGTCCCACACGAGGCACTTGAGTCACTGGTGATGGCTTATGCTGACTCCCATGACCACAGTGAAGCTGCCTTTGTCCCTAGAGCTTCCCCTGACCAGTGGAATTACCCAGTTCCTCCAAAGTCCTGCTGACTCGGCACCACCTCCTCTTCCTCTACACCCTCCCTCCCCACATCTGTTCGGTCTGTCTCATTGGCCTGTCCTTGAGGATTCCATGTCCAATTCTCCTCTACCTCCTCCCATTCTTGGTATTCTTTTTTCTGTATCTTTCTCTGCATATATTTCCCAACTTTAGTCTCATGCTTTGGTCTTTTTCATTAGATTACCAGAGTGGCAGTAGAGGGTTAAGAATGCAGGCTCTGTCCCAGCCAAAAGGTAGAAACAACCCATCACTAACTGGTGAATGGATAAGCAACATGTGATAATATATCCATACAAGGGAATGCTCTTGACTAATAAAAAGAAATGAAGACCTGATTCATGCCACAACATAGATGAACCTTGAAAATACTGAGCTGTGTGAGAGAAAGCAGACCTGACGGGCGTGTTGCTATGAGTCCATTTACACGTACTGTCTGGAATAGGTAACTCCAAAGAGACAGAAACGAGATTAGTGGTAGCCAGAGGCTAGGCAAGAAGGGTACAGGGAGTGATACGGAGCTTCATTCTGAGGGGATCGGGATGTTTTGCAACTAGACAGAGGTTGTGGTTGTACAACATTGTGAATGCACCAAATATCATTTACTATAAAATGGTTAATTTTATGTTATGTGAATTTTTACTTCCATTCACACACACACACACACACACACACACACACACACACACGGGCTCTGGGTTTAGAATGCCTGGGTTCACCCTTGCTCATCTGACCCCAAGCCAACGACACACACAGCCTCTAGGTTTCAATTTCCTTATCCGTAAAATGGGCAAATAAGCAATGCTAACCTCCAATGGCAGCCTGAGCACTAAACCTACAACTGCCCCCATAATTGCTCAACCAGTGAGATGTTACTAACACAGCTATTTCTATTGTGTCTTTTAATCCTTTCTTCTCTTTCATTTCCCTCCTTCTCTCAAAGTACCCACATCCTTTCTTCCATCTTTATACTACTTCCTCTTTTCTCTCTGTGTGTGACTGGCTTTCTTCTTGACTCCCTGGGCTCTTGAACAACCTCCCCCACGTTGAAGTCAGCCCTTCTGCCATCATATGATTTCGACCATGGCCTCTTGACAGCTTCACACTGATATTTTTCTACAGGGGCTTTTCTAAATCACAATTACTTCCTGGCAGTGAATCTACTTAAATCTGGTTTACCTTCACATTGGGTTTCTGTCCCTTTGTCTTGGCTATTGGGCCAATAGTCTCTTGGCACAGCTACTCCTCCAGGATTTGGCTCTACTTAGAAACTCATGCAAACACCCCTCCCTGCCTCTTCCTTGGTCCTTAACACTTCTTCTCTGATTCTCCAAATATACTCAGGACTCGGACCTGAGTTCCCTTTCTCCTTTTCTCCTTTGCAGATGAGAATTGGTGTTTATCGGGTTACAATCACCTTGTCCAAGGCTCAGTTGGGTATTAGGACTCTTGTCCACCTCTTCTTCATCACTTTCTTGGTAATTAATTTTCTCTTGGATTGCTGAAGAGAGGGAGACAGAAGGAGGCAATTAGGGATCCCATCGGAGACCAAGAACAGCACCTCAAAATCACACAGTTAACAACTCGCATCCCTCAGGTCACTGGAGCTCAGTGCCTCTGATCCTCCTTGTAAAGCTCCCCCATCACCCTGGGATAGAAAAGAGAACTCCCAGCAAGAGAATCTATGTTTCCACACAGAAAGGAGCCACTCCAATGTAATGATAAAGGAAACCTCATGATCCTGTGACTCTTGTAGAAGAATTTGCAGGTGGCCAGGAAAAGCATATATCAAAGTAAATAATAGAAGTGAAATGTGTTTCTGAACCGTTCAAAAAGGAAGAAATAGGGATTTCCTCCGGAGAAGAGCTAGGCTCTCAGAGAGATCCGTGGGTGTGAAAGAGAAAGCCCAGCTGCTCTGAAGATGCCTCCTGACAAGAGGAGGGCTGCGGCCAGGAGGGTGTCTCTTCCCAAAGAGACAAAGCAGAGCACACCTGGAGGAACAAGACAGACCTCCCAGGGGCCCAGACCCCAGGAACTGAGGAAGGACACTCCGCAG
>CM053605.1:5667093-5691947 GCA_028646535.1 Procyon lotor | reverse complement strand
GCTGTTAAGTGCTGTGAAATGTGTAAGCCTGATGATTCACAAACATGTACCCTGGGGCAGATAATACATTATATGTTAATAAAAATTAATTAAAAAAAAAAGGAAATATGAAATGAAAAAAATAATGCTTCTTTGCAGGTCCAAGAATTCCCAGAGATACACGTATGAATTTTTACCTCCCGGAACTTCCTGTGACCTGTGGAGAGGCAAAGGGGATTTTATATAAGGAGAAAATGAAACAAGGTGAGTTTCATGATCTTCTATGCTTTTCAACTAGAAAATACCCATGGGAATAATATATTATTCAGAGGCTAGACACCTGTGTCGGGGGTCTTCCAAGACCATCCCTAGGTTTGGTGATTCACAAGGAGGACTTGTAGGACTGTGTATCGTGAACTCATGGTGATGATTTATTAGATTGAAAGGATACAAAGCAAAATTAAGGAAAAAAAGACACACAGGACAAAGTCCAAAGGAAACCAGGTGCTAGTGTCCAAGAGTCTCTCCCGACAGAATCACACAGGACACACTTAATTCTCCAGCAATGAATTGTAGTAACACATGTGAAATGCCATCGGCCAGAGAGGCTGCCCCCAGCCTTGGTGTCCAGGTTTTTATCAGGGGTTAGTCACGTAGGGGTCCTCTGCCTCACACACGCCAAAATCCCAGACTCCCAGAAGGAAAGCAGATGTTCCGCATAAAGCATTTATATTGTTTCTATAAACAGATTAGGACAGTGAGACACTCTTTTAAGGCCTGGGAATGGTGAGACCCCCTCCCCAAATGTGAGTTCCCCAATGCCAGCCAAGATCCAACCTTGCAAGCAGACCTTTCTAAAGATGGCAGCCTCCAGTCTGACCCATTAGCTCGTTTCTGTACAGCATCCCAGATAGTACGGAGGAAAGATGGCTTTTCCACACTTGCAATTAATAAACATAATAGGACATCTCTCCTTTCCCCATGGAAACTGCCTCCAGGATGCTTTTCCAGCACCCAATGCAAGACCAAGTACTTCACTATCAGGGTGGAGTATGTACACATTGGAAAAATCTAGCGACAACCTTCACAGTTCCATTCCCCTTAACATACGTACAGCCTTGTGCTAATGGGGAGGAGGATTTAGAATTAGAGGACCTGGATTCAAGTTTCAGTGATACCATGAGTGTTTGTTGTGTACGGGCCAAATTTCCAGTCTCTCTCACCCTGAACTTCCTCTCATACAAAATGGGAATAATAATAAAACTTGCCTCACCATGTTATTATGAGGGGGGAAAATGAGATGACAGATACAAAATACTTTGCAAATTGTAACTATTAAAGTACAGTACAAATGTTCATCTGTCATAATTCATCCCCTCCCTCCCCAAATACAGTTCTCAGGCACCAACAAATATCAGTGTTTCCCGAACGTCCATATCGCAGATGTGTAATTTAAGTTTTCCCCTTGATGACATCTCCATAGTCACTTTTCCCATAAAGTAGCTATGAGTCCAAAATATGAGAAATCATTTTTAAAAAGGGAGAGAGAGAGGGAGGGACAGGGGGAGAGGGAGGGAGAGAATTCCAAGCAGGCTCCTTGCCCAGTGTGGAGCCCAGTGCAGGGCTTGATCTCATGACCCTGAGATGTTGACCTGAGCTGAAATCAAGAGTCAGAAGCTCAACCTACTGAGCAATGCAGGCGCCCCCAAAATAAGAGAAATAACTGATTTCCATTAGCTGGATGGTCAATTGTGCATGAGGAAGAAGATGCATTATGACAGCTGCCACTTGGTCACCCATGTGGCCTCGTCTGCCCCCTCTGAAACTCAGCCTGGCTCCCAGAGAAGGGGAGGAAGCGAATCCTCCTCATTCATCTTCAGAGCCATTCAGTTTTTTCCTCTCTTGAATATACTGAGATACTTTTTAAAAATAAACGTTGGTGCTAAGTATTGTCCCTGTTGCACAAAAGTCAAAGACGTGTGTGCACAGAACAGGAAGTCTTCCTCCGCCCTTGCCTTCCGGGCTGCTTGTGGGGCCACCAAAAGGCATATCAGTCAGTTCTCCTGCCCAAGACAGGCGGCCCAGGTCCACGGCAGAGGCCACATTCTGGAGGTTCCACATTCTGTCAGGAGTGGGGGTTACTCCCTGGCAACTCCTCGATTTGGTCTCACAGGAACCTCGGAGAAGTGCATAAAGGGCGAGGATGGAAGATGGTTCACCTTCAGGGAATTTGAAGTTGAAGGAAACCACTCACGAGCCAAGAACTGGAAGATGAGCGTGAGATGTGGCGGATTCCCCCTGAAACACCTGATTGAGGTATCCCAGTGACAAGCGGCTTACGTCCAGGCTTTTAGTGTCACCGTTCACCTGCTCTGAGCACGAGCAGAATTTCTCAGTATCCAGAAAACTGTCGTGATGCCCTTGCCCCGGTCACAGTGCCTGTGCTACTTACTAACATTGCACTCAGAAGCATCATGGCTGCTTTATATTACAGCTTACTCCCCTAAATGCATGAGCTCTTATCCTTTGCAAGGTGGAATAGTAAATCGTGGCCCTGATGGGGCCATGAATAATCGCCACTGTGTAATGTGGTCACAGGAAAGTAATTTAAATCGGGAGGGTTCTTAGACTTTGGAGGCTGGAGGAAGGACTCTGGACCCTTCCTTTAATCAGGGAGGGATCATGGGGGCGGTTTGAGTTAGGGACTGACTAACACAGGTGAAACACTGCTTTAGAAGTATCAGTCTGCTCGGAGGACGCAGGATGGGTTGAAGGGTAGAGTGTGGGCAGCCACGAAGACCTCCCATGACCTTGGCCGCCGCTGGGCCTGATCCGCCCCCTCTCAGCCTGCAAGGCCCAGCTCAAAGGGCACACTCGCCCTCCACTTGCTTCCTGTGGCTGCTCTAACAACTCTTTACAACCTGGGTGGCTTAAAACCATACAAAGCCATTATCTGAACAAGTCTGGAGGCTGGAAGTGTGGAATCAGTTTCTCTGGCCTCAAGTCAAGGTGTCGTCAGCGCTGGTTCTTTCTGCAGCCTTCCACGGAGAATTTGTTCCCTGCCTTTTTCAGCTTCTGGAAGCTGCCTGCGTTCCTTGGCTTGGGGCCCTTCCTGGCATCACTCCAGCATCGTGTTCTGTCCTTACGTCTCCTACTCCTCATTCTGACCCTCCTGGCAACAGGATGCTGGATGCCAATCGTTACATTGACCCCACACAGATAATCAGAATGACCTTCCCATTGCATGATCCTTAATTTAATTACATCTGTAAAGTCCTTTTTACCACTTAAGTTAACATATTCGGAGGTCTGGGGTTTAGGATCTGACCAGCTTTGGGGGCCATTATTCAGCCTACCATACCACCCATCTCTGGATCCCAAAGTACTCTGTCAGAGCACGGTTTACCCTTCATCATCCTCGCCCATTCTGTAAGGCTCATCCTACTTGTCTCCCCAAAGGCCTAGACACCTTTGTGTGCCCAGGGCCACTGATGGGGCCTGCCCCCTGTCATCCCTCGCCAGGTACGTGGTCAAAGAGCAGTTGCAGCATGTGGGGTATAAACACACAAACTAGAGGGTCCCGGGGATAGAAAGGAAGCAGAAGACATTGTGAAGGAAAACCTGGCGAGGCTATGAGGAAAGCAAGAGAGCATACAGTTTTTAAAGCTTGCCTTAAAGCCGAGTCTGGGTAAGAGAGAGCAGTGCGGTACAGATTTGGAGAGGGACGTTATTTTCCACGAAGACATCTTGACTTTGGGTTGACAGTGGGACCTATCCGGAGGGCAGTTGGAAATACCAGGCTCGCAGAGTAGAAACAAGCACCCACCATAGCATTGATCTCATTTCTCTTTCAGAATAAATATCTACCAGAGACGCCAAGAAGAAGAAGAAGAGAAGTAATTATCACATGACTTTCTGCCAATATATCCCCTCCTTGAGATGGGTGACAGCCGCGTGTCACCTGCAGAAGCAAAAAACACAGATCACAGCCTCTCCCTTTCTTTTGTATCTTTCCTCTCCTTCACATGCACACAAGTACATTCACACTGAGTCCTTCAAGAGATCCTTCCTTAATGGAACACTCAGTTCCTTTATGGAGGTATCACCTTAGAGAATAGAGGGATTGGAAGGCTGATGTGCCAGGGTGAGACACTGCTAGCCCAGAAGATCTCCGTTGTGGAGAGACACCACCAGGGACATGGGTTTGGAGCAGGGTGTCCGCGTGAAAGCATCAGGCCTCACCAGAAGGGCTTTGCAAACCTCACTTCCGTCTATGGAGGTGAATTCGCTTTCCTTCAAAGTCGCGTGTGGAGTTCAGGGACCAGTGGTTTCCATGGTGCATGGATTCCCAGGAAAGAGGAGGGATGGTTGGTGTCTTCCGTGGCCTCTCCAAGGGTGAGTGCGAGAAAGAACCTGTGTGGTGCACAAGGGAGATGGAAGAGCTTCCGTTTGCCCAACCTCCAACAGAGGTCACCTTGGTCCATCTCCGCTGCTCCAAAAAGTCACAGTCTTCACAAGGCCATTTCCGGGGCTACCTGCTCCGCTGACTTTATGCCAGCAACTCCGTCATGAGGGCCTGCATCCCCAGGGTTTTCTGGAGAAAGACATGTTATTTGCTCTGCTCATTAAGAGCAAACATCTCTACCCAGCGCTAGGGAGCCGAGCGTAACTCGGTCCAAGTTAATCAGTTGAACTGGCCGGCTCCTGTCCCTTTATCACAGAGGCCACCCGCTCTGGGCTAACAGCTCTGAAGGTGTGACTACCTCCCTTCTCAGGGCATCTCTCCAGACAGTCTTTTCCCCCCTCCCCACCCCCTAGGCTTCTGTGCCTTGCGCCATCAAATGACAGGCAGTGCTACTGGCAGTTTCCCTGCTCCTAAGATTCCTGTGAAACCCGATGGTGGTGGCTGAGGTGTTCCAAGGGAGTAAGACAGAAAAGGCCACGCTAATCATTTACTGGCTGCTAAGAAACCTCATCCCCTTAGTGACAGCTGTTTTCATTTGTTTGTGCCCTTCCGTAGCCATTCGACAAACACCCGCGGCACAAACACTAAGCACTAAGCATATGCTTGGTCAGTGGCAAGGCACAGGAAGGAGGCCAAAGTGACGGACCCAAGGGACTGGGACCCAAGATGACTTTGTTGTCTAACGTGGATCAATGACTCCTGGGGTGGGGTGGGAGGGTTCTAGACCACTCTGAGAGGCAGGCAGTGGCATGGCTGCCTCCCAGGTCATTGTGCTTTGGATCACACCAAGTGGCTTATCTGTGGCCTCACTGTCTCTGGCGGTACTCCATTGTTCCAGCCTGAAGGAGGCCAAGTCATTCCACAGATAGCCAAGGTCGATGCCCGCTTTTGGGATGCAGGAGAAAGCAGAGAGGTGCTTAGCTTCAGGAAGAAGAGGAACAGGACTGGAGACCTGGGACCCCTTTTATTTCCAGGGGAAGGCCCTGGGTGAGCTACAGAAAGCAATGGGGTTCTCTGGGACCCTCGCACGGTGTCCAGGACTCTGGGGGCCATGGATATTCACCCTGATTCCCTCACTGCAGCTCCAACTCCATCTGCAGAATCCAGGACCGGGCTCCCTGCGTGGCTTCCCAAAGGTCTGCTTTGAGAACAGTCAGAGAATGGAGCTTGTTGCATTGGGCCAAACTGTCAGTGATATATAATTTCATGCTTTTTTATTCTCCAGTTACACGTAAAGATCCATAAATGCAGATATAAAGCGAAAGGGGGGCTGTGGCATGAATCCTTTACATAAAGAAGTCCGCTCAGATGCATGGTTCATGAAAGATCCTATTCAATATCGTCACTCAATCTCTTTCTCTTTTCAGCAGGCAATACCAGAGCCTGGAAGCAATGACTTTTTTGACCCTTATGTAAGTACTGACTCCCCCACCTGTGACCTCGGAGTAATCCAGACCTCCTCCCTCCCTACATTACCTGTATCATGGCTGGGATTCCCTGAGGCGTGCTCACACTCGGTTGGGGTGTGTCATTGTGTGTGACAAGCAGAGAATAGCAGACATATCACCCACACCAGGGAAATGATTTCGGAGTTGCTGTCTCTGCATGAAAGCTTCCTTCCCATTTGTTCAGGGAAACTTCCCTGTTTCCTTCTTTCCCCTTGAGAGTGCGTATGGGAGGCAGAGCCCTAGACCACTGGGATCTCTAGAGCCAGGACTTAAAGTGGTACTAACCAAGGCTGGCCTGCTCACGACAGATAAGGAGTGAATTTAAGAGAAGAGCAGCATTTTAAAGAAGGTGATAAGGAAGGGAGGGAAGATCACCAACGTTCACTCTAAGACAGAGGCAGAGCTAAGACAGTTTAAACATCTGCCAGAAGGAATAGGCGAGGCCAAGCGGGCAAGTCCAGGGGTGGACCCTGTCCCCAGGCCTACAGAGAAGTGTACATAGGGCAAGTGGGTGATGCCGAGAAATATCACAGGGTCCTTTATGGAGGCCCTGGAGCCCTTCTCAAGAGAGCCATCAGGGGACTAAACTGGCTAAGAGGGAAATTATCAAGACCTAGCAAGTCACAGACATTTTTATTCAAACTTCTTGGCTAGCGCTTGATTATGTGTAGACCCTTCTGATTCCACAGGCCTTGCTGGCTACGGCTGCCCGCATCAAAGTCTGCCAACATCACAGAGAGCCCCTCCCTCTAAGCCAAACCACACTCTGGTCGCTTTCATTGCAACAAGATAGCCGATTTGGGCCGACTCACCTTTCTGCACCCTCACTGCAGAATGATGGGCATCTATACTGATAAAGGGTACTTATGGAGGCGATTAGAAAAGGGTTGTCATGCCCCCTGGTCCTCTAGCAAATGCATTGCCCCGCATGATCTAGATGCTTCCACATGACTTCGATTCCTCTGCTGGAGGTGGGACCCTTGAGTAGTGGAACAGCTCTCATCTCTGGGGTCTGCACAACCTTCTGGTAAATGGAATGAACTTGGAGGGTTATTTCTCACAGCTCACAACCAAGCCCTCTGTGAAGATAAAAAAGCAACTCTTCTTTTTTTTCTTTAATTGTGTTATGTTAGTCACCATACAGCACAGCATTAGTTTTCGATGCAGTGTTCCGTGATTTATTGTTTGTGTATAACACCCAGAGCTCCATGCAATCCCTGCCCTCCTTAATACCCATCACCGGGCTCACCCATCCCTCCACCTCCCTCCCCTCTAACACCCTCCGTTTGTTTCCTAGAGTCTTCTGACAGGAATGTCCTCACTCCTTTTCATAGCCTTTCTGTGACAGATTTCATAGGCTGATAATGACTCTACTCATAGCCCCCAGGCTTTGCCGGAAGAAATCCCACTAGACCTCGGGCTCCCAATCTTGGCTGCACTTGGCAATCAGCTGGAGGTCCCACCCACAGTGGTTCTGATGTTAGTGTTCAAAGGGTCAAGATTTTCCAAAGCTCCTCTGGTGGTTTTAATGCACAGCCAGAGTTGTGGGCCATGGTGGGCCAGTGCTGTTTAGTCTGCAGTGCGCATCCGAATCTCCTGGGCTTCTGATTCCGTGAGTGAGGGATTGGGCCTGAGAACTTAAACTTCCAACAAGGTTCAGTGGATGCTGATCCAGAAACCACTGCCTTAGAAGCCGGAGGTCTCCATTAAGGACTGCACCGTAAAACCATCGAGGGGATGTTTAAAACATGCCCATGTCCTCCCCACCCTGGTGAAGCCAACAATCAAAATCACATGCAATTAACTGAATCTCTGAGGATGGGGCCTCGGGCACCAGAATTTTTTAAAGCTCCCCAAGTGATCCTATTGTACAGCAGGTTGAGAACCACTGCCACGCAAAAGGACAAATTTCTTGCTAAAAAGATTAAAGAGATCTATGTTGAGTTTGTGGGCTTCCTAGGCTATGGACCTTCCAACACGGGATTGGCATGTTAATTCATTCTTTCTCAGGACCTGCTTACAGTGCACTTTATAAAATGATGGTCCAGAAACCTCCACCCAGCAGGGGTAAGCATCCATAAGTGTCATCTGTTATGAGAAAAAAATATATATATATATATTTACATGGCCCATGCCAGGCCCGTGTAGGGATGTGTCCAGGGTGTCTCTGACAGGCCATTCTGTACATTCTCCCTTCCAATAAAGGGAGGGCATGGGCGAGATACACAGCCTAGAATTTCCTCTTATGTGTGATTTTTGTGTCTCTTCTTCTTATATTGAATTTACAGATGAAAAGAATTTATAAATTGAGATATGTCCCAATTCCCATCAGCTTACTGGGTGCAGGGATGATATTCTGTTATGATTTAGAACCCAAAAAGCAGGCTGCTGTGCTTTGGCTAATAGGACGGTGCTGTAAGTAGGGCATCTGTGTCCTTGTGCTCGTAGACCTCACAGAAGCACCAAGAAGGAGATGGAATGTTTGAAAAATGCGATTGGCAGGACTGGTGATGAATTGGATGTCTGAAAAAAAGCAGAGGGTTCGAAAAAAAATCCAAGAGAGTAGAATATCACGGAACAGAGCATGAAGAGTGTTTCTAGAAGGACAAGGTGGAATGGTGCTCCCTGTCACCTCCCCACTTCCTCATCATCACCAAGAGTCCCAACCAGCCATCACTGGCTTGGCCAGCCCCCCAATCTGTGCATTATTTTGTACCTAGATTATCACAAGAGGATGTAAATCCTTCTTCCAACCCATGGTATACACAAGATATTTTCATCTAGATGTAGAGTTGCCACCCATTGGATGAAATGTTTCTCCACCACAAAGTCTTCCTCAGTTGGCTCTCTTGCTGCACAGGTGGTCCCAGGAGAAGAGCCAGGTGCTCATCCTTCTGGGCATTTCTGCAGGACAGGCACACAAGCTTCTTACATAGTAATTGAAGTATGTAGAGACTCACATGTTAGTCACATAGCTTATCACACACACACACACACACACACACACACACACACACACACACACACACACCAGGAAAACAATGTGATTTCTTGCACCCATCAATGGGCTCATTCCTTGACCAAGTCTTATTTTGGTCTATTCTATTGTTTTTACCATGTGTTTGTTACTTCATAATACTTAGATAATACTTAGATACAAGCACTATCAAATGTTTAAGTTCACTAGAGGAAATTGAATCTGGCTTAAGGTCCCACACATTGTGATTGGTGAAAACTCCAGCATCAAGCAATTTTGTGGCCCCTCCACCTACCTTATATAGAAAAAAAGGTCTTCCATGTGCTCAGAAAATGAGGGTATGTCCTAGGCCTTCGGTTGTGGTGGTCATTGTTACCAGTGATACAGACCAAAACCTGGCCATTTGGGGTCAACCCCTCCACACCTTACATGCCGAGCTAAATCATGGCACATCTTCCCCCAGGCTCCCAGAGCCAAAGAGCTCTGTCCTCCCTGGCATCCAACTGGTCATCTGTGTCTATGTCCTTCCAACCCAGAGGTATGTCACAGGCCCAGGGGCCCTCCAGGCACAGAACCCATAGTGCAGGAACTCCTCCCCAGGCCCTTCAAATCATGGGGAACTTATGGCCAAGAAAATAGGATGCAGTGATATGTCTGAAGTGTAATCTCTTACACTAAATCCTTGGTAAACCACTCTTCAGTGAATCAATGTAAATGATGCAATGTAGATAACTAGATAAGACACTATTATATTCTAAGCCAAGTTTTGCCAGCAAAATAATAAATTTCTCAGACTATCTTTAATTCATCTTTTTTGTGGTTGATGCTAGCCTGTGTCAGAATCTTTGTCTTCATAAAGAAAACTTTAATGGTCTAATAGCCATTTCCTCCCAAACCTCGCTGCAGACTGGAATGTCTTCTTCCAAACTCTTCACTCAACATTATTCCTTAATATTTTGAGGAGAGAAATTTACAAGTGTCCCCTGGGTACAAGCAAAGACCATGGGTTCTCCAGTCCCAATGTATCGCCCTTCTGGGATCTCACTGATTCCAATGATGTCTGCATTATCTCCCCTTCTAGCCGGGAAACGCAAATATATGTGAAGTGTGCCGTCGACCTGGAAAGCTGTTCTGCTGTGATACTTGTCCAAAGTCCTTTCATGAGATGTGCCACATCCACCAAATAGACCAGAACAGGTTAGTGAGCCCCTTCTCACCCTCCCTTCCTGTGGCACAGCCCCTCCCACCCTACGCACTCACCCTGCAGAGTTTGTCCCTGGTTGTGTCCTGATGCAGTAGGGTCAAGTCCTAAAGTATCAGTACCCATTGTTTAATGGTACTAGCAGCAGCAGATGAATGGGAAGCAAAAACTCTTCGTCACTCCCACATTCCCACTTGGTTCCCAGAACCCAGGCATTTTGAGGGGGGATGACATCATACATGGGGTGCCAGTTTAAAGCATATACCACCTGCCATGGGGTCATCAAAAAGTTAAGAAATCTGGGACTATGAGGACCTCTCTGATGGCCGTGGATGCTACATTTCCTTTGCCTTAAAATATATCTTTGGTCAGAGATGGTGGTGTGAGAGATAACGTGGAGATGGATAAGGCATTCTATAAGTGATAGTGTAGGCAGAATTGCTGTAAGTGATAGTGTAGGCAGAATTGCAGGGAGGATGGATGATTTCCATTGGGAATGTGTCTGTCCCTATGAAGACAGAACTTTGCACCCTTGGTAATGGGAGAGTCTAATGTCATCCACCTGCTGCCAGGTAGTTCCCAGGGAATAGTGTCATCTTAGGGATTCTGCATAAAGCTCTCCCATTGGGCACGCTGCAGAGACGGAAGATAGGTCTGAGCCCATGTATAGTCACCATCCTCACACCATGGGTACTTGGGAATGGGCCCGTTGAGTGAGCACTGGAGTAGCCAAGGAGAGGTAAATGATGTATTTAGGAAGGATCACTGTATCCACTTGATTTTTTTTTTTTAAGATTTTATTTATTTATTTATTTGACAGAGAGAGACAGTTAGAGAAGGGAAAAAAAAGCAGGGGGAGTGGGAAAGGGAGGAGCAACCTTCCCGCTGAGCAGGGAGCCCAACGACGAGCTCAATCCCAGGACCCTGGGATCATGACCTGAGCCAAAGGTAGATGCTTAGCTGACTGAGCCACCCAGGTGCCCCTGTGTCCCCTTGATTATCAAGAGCCCTTCAGCACAGGGAGCCTGGCAGAGAAGAATGGAGAATGAATCTAGAGACAAATGGTGGATGTCTGACACTACTCTGTTCATAGATTTCCTTCCCAACAAGTTTCTGCAGCACAGATTCTAGGCCCAGGTATGGCAGTGCCCAGAGGAGAGGATGCCTATAACTCTGTGCTTACTCAGCAAAGTTGAGAAACAAGAGCTGGTTTCCTTTTACTGTGGTCTGATGGCTCACTGAGGCCCAAGACTCCAGTGCTGAAGGTACCAATTTCCAGTGGTCACTTTTAAATGGCAGGGCTCATTACTGAGCCCACAGTGGCTCAGTTTTGAGGTGAATGAAAGACCATTGCCCACCACGACAGCTCTCTCAACAGTCAGTCCTGCCCACTATAAATGGGAGGGGTCTGGCAACTGTGCCCAAATGGGGCTCTCGCGCGGAGGAGTGTCCAACAGAGAGGCTGCATACAATGGAAACCACAAGTCATTCCAGAACAGAGGACTCTAGCAGCTGTAGAAACAGTGGCTGAGTCACAGAAAATCTACCTTTGCTGACCTTATGTCCAACCTCTCAGGGACCCATGGAGTTGTATCTTCTGCATGATAAAGGCTCTTCAACAAAGGTACCCACAAAGCCGACGCCGTCACCAGGCATCTGAGGTCCTAACGAGGCGGATGGTGCCTGAGGAACAGTTGGTGAGTTGAAACGTAAACCTGAAGTCTCCTCCTTCCCGTTGACTCGAGGGAAGCACAGTCATGCAGTGGGAGGGATGGTGCCCAGGGGCAAACTGCTATCCCCTGCTGTGCGTTGATCACATGACCTAACACTAAAACTTGCTTTTCAAAGAAAATTCCCATTCCGTGTTTGTTTCATAGGCCACAGGTTTGGGAAGCGTGCATTCTATCTGAGCGTATGTACACTTCATTCTCTCCAAGCTGCTTCTCACTGAAAATCTCCTCTGTCTTTTGCAGAAATGTGAGTTTGTCCTCTTGAAGATCTACTGCTGTTCAAAAAGCCTCTTTTTCGCCTCAAGACCACATTATGTGAGTAATGGCAACAAAGCCCGAAACCGGCATTGTCAAATTTGGGATATGGGTCCAATGGGTCCACTCATCATTACCTCCGTCTTGTTGATGGATGTCTGAGTCGGCTTACTTGGTCCTTGGCCACTTAAGCTGCTACCACAAAGTGCTATGGACAGGGCGGCTGGAACAGCAGATATTTATTTCTCCCGGCTCTGGAGACTGCAAGCCTGAGATCGGGGTGCCTGTGCAATCCTGCAGACTGCCAACTTCTTTTTGTGTCTTCACATGGTGGAAAGAGAGGCAGAGAGCTCTCCCGGGTCATTTTTATAAGGGCACTAATCTCATTCATGAGGCCCATCCTCACGATCTAATCATCTCCCAAAGGCCCAACCTCCTAATACCATCACACTATGGGTTAGGATTTGGGGAGTTTGGGGAGGACACAAGCACTCGGTCTATAACAAGGGGTGGACTTGAACCGCGCTCACAGCCTGCCCTTCTGCTCTTTTGTCAACAGAGTAGGGATACATCTCTAGGCCCCATAAAACCCATGTGGTTAAACAAAATCAAGAAAAAGTTGACTAGGAAACTGTACCTCCAGGTGAAGGAGTTCGTGCAGGACATGTGTCTCATCTTTGAGAGCCACAGGGCTTTTTACAAGGTGAGTGGTTCCTTCTGCAAATTCCCCTTTCTTACCAGTTAGCCACTTTGCCGTTCATCCTCTTGTATCAGGTAAATGTTAGTTTCCCTCATCCCGTGGCAAGCCTACACACGTGCAAATTCTAAAAGCCCTGTGGTCTAAGGTGAGGAAATAGTAACAAATCGCGTCTCCTTGCAGACATTACCTTGGGGCTACCCTTACTCAGCCAGATGTTGGGTGCCTGCCTGACGCGTAGGCGCAGAGTATGCGCATGCGCAGTTCGCGGGTGCCCCGTGCACCTGCTCTCGGACATCCGGGACCTCAGCAATGTGTAGATCGGGGCTTCCCCCGCTCACCTGGACATCTCTCTCACTATCTCCACTGGTTCCCGGTGCTGCAGTCGGGAGGCAGAGCATGGGAGGTTGCTTACAGGCAGAACCTACAGGGCCACGGTGCTGGGAGGGGCTTCTCTGCAGGAGCCGGTCTTCCCACATCGCTCTCCTGCTCCAAGGGCATTTTAAAGGCAAGTCATGTTTCTCTTCTCTAAAGGAAGATATCAAATTTCTCAAATTTCAAAATCTTGGATTTCTTTACTTTCGAATTTCTTAGTGCTGTACCCAAAAGTAAACAAGGATTATCTCAAGGGGTGAGGGAGAAAGGGGGGCGCCATGAATTCGCCTTCAACATTTCCGTACCATTGTAGCGCTGCTACAAGGTCATAAGTGCTGTATGTGAAAATCAAGCAACTAGTGTCTTTAAAAAATTAACAATAAATTTCTGATGAAGAATTAGACTATAATACAGTACTATTTTTGCATCTCTGTCTTCCAGATAAAGAGAAATGATCAAGCTATCTGGAAACATAATACGCTCAACTATATTAATTCTCACTTAAAATTTGGGGTATTCTAAAATGAAGCTCTGGGTTATTTGAAACACGGAGAGCCTGAGCTCAGCTGCTGTAGCCATTCTCATTTTTGTCTTTGTTTTTCCAGGATAACCAGAAATTCATCAAGTTTGGACTTCAGATAGAGGCCATATTTGAGAATACTTTCAGAAATGTATTTGAAATTCAGGATATAAGCGAGAACAGTTTTCAGTTGGAGCCCAGTCTTTCATAAAGTAGCCCACCCCTCACTCCCAACAGTCTTTTTTTTTTTTATGATCACAGATCTTTATTTTTTTTTATTGTGTTATGTTAATCACCATACAGTACATCATTAGTTTTTGGTGTCCTGTTCCACGATTCAATGTTTACGTATAACACCCAGTGCTCCATGCAATCTGTGCCCTCCTTCATACCCATCAACAGGCTCACCCATCCCTGCACCCCCTCCCTTCTAGAACCCTCCATTTGTTTCCGGGAGCCCATGTCTCTCAAGGTTCATCCCCCACTCCGATTCTGTCCCCCCCTTCCCCCCCGGCCCCCCCTTTTCCCTTCCTTCTCCTAATGTCCTCTATAGGCAGTAACCTCTTAGACGTGGGCCACAGCAACTTCTCTCCAAAGGCAAGGGGAACAAAAGGAAAAATGAACTTTTGGGACTTCGTCAAGATAAAAAGCTTCTGCACAACAAAGGAAACAGTCAACAAAACAAAGAAGCAACCCGCAGAATGGGAGAAGATATTTGCAAATGACACTACAGACAAAGGGCTGGTATGCAAGATCTATAAAGAACTTCTCAAACCCCCAACAGGGTCTTCAGCAACATAATAAGGGGTTGTGGTCTCTTCTACTGACAGTTCTGCCTGTTGCTATACAAACAGCTTTTTCAAATTTTTTTCGTCGCCATTTTTGTTCATTTGTTTTTCTAAATAAAATATAAATTTATCTTGTCAAGTTCTCTTATTGAATAATTTGGAATGAAATTTACAATAGAAAATATCAGGTCTTTCTATAAGGGATGGTATTATGTACTCCATTTATTTTACTCTTTTATTAGATCCTTAAAGTTTTCTCTTCTTTTCCCCTCTCCACACAGAACTTACTCATTACTTTTCAACCACTTGCTTTAAGCATGGCTAAATGACTGAGACACTGACCAATGGACTATGATCAGAAATGACATGACATTTGCAAGCTGATTCGCAGAAGGGCAGTGAGAATTCCCTGTGTAACCTCTCCTGCCACGTTGATTCCAGAGGCCTTGTTTTGAGATGACAGACCCTAGAGATTGACCCTACCTGGTCTGTGTATTCACTACCACGACAAAAGGGCTCCCAGATCCATTGTGGCTTTGAGTAAGCAAGAAGTAGACGTTGTTGTCTAAGCCATTAAAACTCAAGTGTTGTGTATTGCCCATAAGCCTAGCCCAGCAAGTATGTATATTGGAAACAAGAGAGAAACACTTGTAGGGATGGGTTTTAAAGATGTAGGAGCAGGAAGGGTAGAATATAAGACTAGAGAATGGAGACTCCATTGATATGGAAGCCATCTCCTGTGACCGGGCTGTAAGGCACTGGCAAGGGCATCTGGGGCTGTGACTGAACTGGGTCCTTCAAACTTGGACAAAAGAGGTGGAGATGCCCCAAAAGCCTTGGAGTAGTACCAAAGAAGTGGTCAGAAGGCTCACCTCCTACCTGAAGAGAGGTAGGAATGTTCACAAGGGTATGTCACATGAAGGCATGCCTGAAGACATGCTGTATGGCTCGAAATCCTGATGAGCCCAGAGGACATTCCCTTTACAAAACCAGTAAGAAGAACATTCTGCGGAAGTGCCGGCATTTTTGACGACCTCACTTTTGCCTATCCTCTGTAAACCAGAGTGGACACTGATCCACACCCAATCTCCCCATACCCTTCCTTTTAGACATGGCCTGGAAGACCACAGAGATCATTCCTATAAGCAAGCAACAGCTTCTCTTGGGACACCTGGGTGGCTCAGTCGGTTAAATGTCTGACTCTTGATCTCAGCTCAGGTCTTCATCTCAGGGTCTCAGGGTTGTGAGGCTGTGAGTTCAAGTCCTGAGTTGGGCTTTCCTGCTGGGTGTGGAGCCTACTTAAAAAAAAAGAAGAGGAAGGAGGAGGAGGAAAAAGAAACTTCTCCTCTAGCAATTGCAAATGTTCAGTTTCTATCTCACATTAATAGACAGCCCTCTTTAATAAAAAAAAAAAAAAGATGAATCTGGATTCTTTGAAATTTATTATCCTACTTTCAAATGATCCAGCAAACAAGTAGGTTTCGTGTTTTGTAGAAATGTTGTTAAAGATTCATTTGCATACCAAGAATTCTTGGTTTTTTGCCAAGAGAGATTTGCACATATCTCTCTTCTAGCATGTATGTCCAGAGTAAAAGTAGTCCCAATATCCATGGGGTCTATAAAGCGTGAGAGAAAAATAGTAATTTGTACATTGAAAAGTGGTAAATCTTGACATTTCACAGTCAGGATTAACACATGTCGATTATCATTTCTCTCCACCTTTCTAAAGAAAAGAAAGAATTATGGGATTGAGTTCTAGAAATCAAGGATGGTAATTCTAATCGCTCTTTTAATTCACTATTTGGCATTATGGAAAGAGAAGAAGGAGGGGAGAACCTTAAACATGTGGCGCTTTGGTTTCATCATGTTTAAAATAGGACTATCAACATTTGTTTTGCCTTACACCTCATGATTATGGGGAAGTTAAAATAAGATTCTTTTTGCAAAGT
This sequence comes from Procyon lotor, assembly GCA_028646535.1. NCBI lineage: Eukaryota > Metazoa > Chordata > Mammalia > Carnivora > Procyonidae > Procyon > Procyon lotor. The sequence continues at coordinate 5,675,563 of CM053605.1, read as the reverse complement.
CCTTTGATAAACCACTACTTACTCAATGGCATGGAGAAAGTAGAAATTAGCTCAGTCTGAGATAAAAATCTGCCTTGTCATTCATGAGGCTGAAATGACAGATGCGAAAGCCAGCTGCAAGTTTAATGGGAAACATTCTCCTAAGAACTTGCCGCAGCTGTGCAACGTCTTAACAACCCTTCTTTGACTAACAAGTGCTTCCTCACCCACTGAGGAACTTTGCTGGCACAATCCACACACTACCGGAAACTTGCTGTTTGAAATATCAGCAAGGATAAAGCCTCTCACCCTTGCTTGGAAGATCTAGGTTATTTTGGTAAAGAGATGGAATCTTGATTTCCAATCCAGGGCACGGCTTCCAATGTGCGATTTCTAAAGACAACATTCCACGTTTTCATACCTTTTTGGGTTTCCAGCAATAGGACCCTGGGTTCACTTCACAATCCAGGTCTGACCTTCACACAGCTCTGGCTTGGTTTGAACCCATCAAATTACTGCATCCTATAAATTATACTTCAACTCCACCCTTTCACAAGCTGTATAATAACTTTATCTATGTCTTCGTTTGGTGCAATGTCCATGGTTCTCTGGTGTATGTTCCTCTCCTCGTTGTCAGTAAATGAGTCAGTAAATCTGTTGGAATACAGGCTTGTTTGTCCGGGAATCTTAAACTGATTGAATCAGGACAACTTGCTAGAAGACAAAGACGTCCATCAAAATCTAAAACTTGACTTTGCCAGTGTTTGTCTGACTTCTTTTTTTTCTTTTTTCTTTTTGAGGTTAATTAGAAAGTCGGACTTCTGAGCTTTTCAAGATTTTTGACCAAATGATAAAAATATTATTACCCAGGAGAGGAGCACTTAACATTCAGTACTCCATAAAAGATAAAGAGGTAGAAGAGAATGGGTGGGAAACACCATGTAAATTCAAGACTTCAGTATTAAATGGGCATGAATAGCTAATCAAAAAGCTCTCATTTTATGAACATATTTCTACAACATCAAAAATGAGCACATCTATTCAATCAACAGTGCTCATACTATTAAATATGAATTTATAATGATTCTTTGTGTCCTTGCACACATAATAGGAAAAGAAAAAGCAGAGAATGGGATTTTAATATCACTGATTCATTTTCATGTGTTTGGTGCTCAGAGTAAAATGCATCAGGAAAAAGTAGGTCTGAATTCAGACTCCTAAAATCCTCAAACCCAAGACTTGCACAACATATCTGACAAAATTTTTAGTGGTGAGCTAGGAGCTCCCTGGTTCTCTTTTCCAACGTTTGTTTTCAAATAGTTGTCACTGATGTTCTCTGAATAGATGAATGGATTTCCTTGTTAATTGCAGCGTGTGTGATCCACCAACATAGAATTCAAGGAACAGAGGTTTATAAAGTTGGCCAGGAAAGGCATACTGGCTGAAACAAGTTTCCTAAATTAGAGCCCAAACTGGTTAATAAGGAAATAAACCCACAATCTTTGGCATTATCTTTTCTACCAAACAAGTAATGTGCATCTCTACTGGACAAAAATTTATAAGTTAACATGTAACCTCATAAAGTCAGGCCCTAATTAGTAGTAAATAACAAATCAGGACATATATCCTTTTGCTTTATTGCCTTATTGCCAAGTGTGGATAGTTTTTCTTCATTGCCTGATAGACTTTAATCTGCCACTCGGTAGAATATTACAATACATTTGATAAACAACTTACAACTTATAGAGGCTTGGACCATGAATAGTCTGGTAAGGTTAGAGGTAAACTGCAGAACTAATACACTGTTAGAACTTTCTAGACCGGTAGAGAAGTAACTGCAAAGGTGGTATTCCTTTTTTCTTCTACAGAAAGTTAACCAGTTGTATCTCATTTAGCAATCTTAGTTGGACCTTCCTTTTTCCCAACTCTCTGTTCCTTAATGCTCCAGAGTCCCTTTGAATCCTTCTAAAGATTCTAGGTGGTGACCTGGGGGCTCCTGGTCTCCTCCGTAGCCTTCCCTTCCACAAACTACTGCTCTCTCTACAGAGCAATAAGACGGCCAGTGCTCGGCCAAGAAGCCAACAGGGAGGAAATTCCTTAAGAAAACTATGAAAGACCAGGGAAGATCATGAATCTTCCCACACTCCAGTCTATTCGTTGGCTTCAACACACTCTCTTGGTTAACACCGTTTTTAGTTGCCATCACCAGGAGCTGAGAAAATTGGGCACTTGGGCAGTTTTGCTGTACCTTGCTCTGGGTTTCTGAACACCTCTCTTGTCTACTTTCTATCCTTCCAACTAATCCCTACACACTTCTGCCTCTATTGCTTGCCCAGGGCAACATTGGAAGACAGATCCCAGAATGAGTATGTGGATCAGAGCCCCCTCTCCTCCTCCTCACTTGCCCAGTCTCACTCAACCCCCTCGCTAACCCAGAACCTGTTGGAATTGTTTCCAGGAATAGTAAGTAGACTTCTGGTGCTCAAAACATTACACATTGGTTAAAAACAGATGATGGGAAGTCCCTAAAAAATAAATTTAGTTTTATTACTTACGAAAAATATAGCAAACAATAAAAACGGGTCTTTTGTTAGAAAAAAATGTGCATTTTGACGTTATCTTATTTGCTATTACACATAGGGCATATTTCCAAATCAGTTTTGTTCATAAAATCCAAGGAAGAGAAACAGTAAGTGCTTGATAAAAGTTATAAATCCTGTAACAACTAACACTGGCAGATGTGTCTGATTGGGTTTTTCACTTTCTTCCTTCTGAAGGAAATACATCTGCTGAATTGAGATCTGAGCATCCAAGACAAAAGTCCTGGCTCTGCCTTTAATTCTCCATATGATTTTGGAAAAGACTCTTAAACAGTTACGTGCTAGAGTTTTCTCATCTATAAAACAAGGATAAAAATAATAGTTGTTCTGTCTACTCCTTACTGATGTTTTAGAATTATGAGACATTATTTCCCAAATTATTTTTGGAAAAGTTTGCATATAAGCTAATGGCATGATAGAGAACTCCTGTCAAAAAGACTTCTTTGGGCTTCTTGTGTCTTTCCTAGTTTCCAATAATGATACAGGCATCAAAGCAATAAAAAATTTTCTACCTTTTTTTTTGTGATCTACAGATGACAGAAGTTGGTTAAGGCAGAAATCAATACCTACACTGAAGACATCAGTATGAATAGGTATGTGGGCTTCTTTTCCCCACCAACCGTGTGGGGTCTTTTCCAACAATAAATAGGTCATTCCAACACCAATCAATTCTCCAACTCTTCCATATTGACTGCGTGTTGAACAATTCAATTCAGTTCTGACACTAAGTGTTAGCACAGATCACACGGGGCAAGGGCTCAGTCTCACACGACCAACCCCACTTCGGACACCAGCTACAAATGGTGTCTCCAAGCTACCCATGTTTCTGTCCAACCAATTATAAATTTGGGGGTTCCCATGATGCCCCCTTACACCTAATAATTTGCTAGAATAACTCACAGAGCTCGGGAAAGTGCTCTACTTATGATTATAGTTTTATTATAAAGAATACAACTCAAGAACAGCCAAATGGAAGAGATGGGTAGGGTGAGGTATGGGGGTGCGGAATGCCAGGGTTTCCACACCCTCTCTTTCATGCAACCCTCCCAGCACATCAACATATTTACCAAGCCAAGAGCTCCCAACCCCATTGTTCAGGGGGAGTTTTACCCAGGTTTCATTATATAAGCATGATTGGTTAAATCATAGGTCATTGGTGATGGAACTTAATCTCAAACCTCTCTTTTCTCCCCAGAGGTCGATGGGTGGAACTGAAAGTTCTAACCCTCTAACTGTCATGGAGACACTAACCACTGGGGAAATTCCAAGGGTTTGAGGAGCTCTGTGCCAGCAACTAAAGGCAAAGACCAAGTACCTATTTTTTGTTCTACCACAATAGGCATGATCACGAGAAAGGAAAAACAAACAAGCAGAAATATTTTAGTTTGTTTCTGCTCTGACGATTATATATGAACACACATGCTCAATGACCAAGACCTTGTCTCCCAGGTTTCCCAAAATGGCACACGAGGTAAATACAGGGAATGTGTTGCGAGTGTCGGCAGGACCATTGGCTGTAGAGTGTGCTGAAAGTAGGGCGCATCAGGAATCAGGAGCTCTGAACGCAGATGCCTGATGGTCTGCAGCCAGAAGAGGCTGGCCGTCCTCACCGTCCTCCTCTGGCCCTCTGCCTCCTGCAGAGCTCAGAGCTTCTGGGGGCCCTTCTTCCTCACTGGATTCACTGCTGATCACTGCGCAGAGAAACAAAACCCCTTAGGGATCTCAACGTGGGGCCAAGGAACCGGCAGGAAACCCCATCATAAGGGGACATCAGGAAAGACCTGGCTGATGGGGTCAGTTCTAGGCAGGAATGTCCCGGCTCCAGACGGTGCCATCTTCTCACAGAATCCAGGGGGCCTGCAGGTTAATGGTGTTCCAGGCACGCTCACTGGACGTGGTGCTCCCCATTTGCTGACCACTCCCTTTCTTCTCCCCCTTGCAGCTGTCTCTATTTCCCTACCTCTGCTTTTCCTTCTGGGTTCACATGTCCTCCTTCTCTCTGAGCTCAGTGCATTCTCTTCAGCCCTCTCCATCTCTGCCTCCTCTGACCTGATGCAGCTTTTGTCCCCTCAGCTCCTCTTTCCATCTAGCTCTACACCTCTCTTTAGTGCCCCCCTTTCAGTACCTTTCCACTTCACCCCCAACTCTCCTCTGTTAAGCAAGAGTTCCTTCACTGAGCACCACGGTCTCCCTCTCCTGCATCCATCCTGTCCTCCCTGGGCCACCTCCTGACACCTTTGCTGTGACACACGGTGTCACCACATCCGATGCCCTTGGCCAGCCTTACTAATTATTTCAGGTGCTTGGACATATGCTGCCCTTGCTGGCTGGCCTTCTTGGCTAATTTTGAGGTGACGAGATACAATTGTCTTCTGTATATCCACCAGACCCCAGCACAAGATTGTACTAGATATTCATATCTGGGGACCTCTGCCCCCTGGAATACGTAATGATCCAGAAGGAACCCTCAGCTGTCTCCCTCGTCGGCCCCCTGTTCCCCTCTCTCCCCACTCCACTTGACAGGGTCGCCCCCTATGTTGCCGCTCACCTGCTTGCTCCCTGCCTCACTCTGCATCAGGACCTCTGTGTCCTTCTCTTTCCACCTCTCCAGAGTCTTCCTTTTTATCCTGAAATCTACCTTTTTGATGTTCCTATTTTCTCTTAACCTGCTATTCCCATTCACTCACTGGAAATTATCTTGGCTGAATTTTGTGTTTATTCTTGTGTCCTTTTCAAAGGTGGCTTAGTGCACGTCTACATAAATACACTTCTTAGGACTGTTTCTGTAGAACTTTCCATACAAATATATCAGTAATGTAATGTTTGCCAACACATATGTCCAGCTTTCAGGGTTCTGAAAACTCGCTGTTAGTGGGGACAACCCTGTGGCAGAAGCTTCTGTGCGTTGACCTCCCCCTGATGCTAAACATCCCACCATGTCTCCTCTCTCCCACACTGACCTCCAGCAACATTCTGTTCCATTCATTCCCACTGAACACAGTCTTCAGGGTTTCATTTTGCCCCGCCCCACTTTCTGTTTTATCACTGTTTGCTTTGTCTCCTTTGTTTCTCTCTCCATATGATCTTTGTCACTATCCCTGGTGTAAATGGTTCCTCAGGCTTCCCTGGACCCTCTGCCTGCCTCTAGGCTCCCAGTCCTTGTCTTGCGTGTTGTCCTCATCTCAAAGGTTGCATCCCTTCATCACTCCAGGTCTCTCAGTGGGCTTTGACCCATCATCAGGACCTCTTCGCCCCCCCCCCTTACCTCTAGGGTCTTCTCCAGGGATCCCACTTACTGGCCAATATGACCATCACACATATTATTTCCAGGTTCCCGTGACAACTTCTGGCAAGTAGGATAAAATTATCTCTCTGTCAAACCTCCACCAAACGGAAGAATTTTGGATCTCGTCTCCATTTAGGCAAAACTGTGCTTGCCCTATAACTCCCATTGGATGGTCCAGTCCATCTACCTGTCTATCCTCGTCCTCCACCAAAGACTTCTGCTCCCTTTTCTCTCTTGCCTCCACGGCAGGGCTAGGGTGAGATGGCAAGAGACCTGCAGAGCTTTATTTAAGGAGGCGCCTACTCTTGGGTTCTCTTTAAATTCCATCCCCTAGGCCCTGCAGGTCTCAGCCCACATGCATGCCTCCCTCATACCTTAGAGAGGAGCTAGAGGCTGGGCTCGAGTGTATGAGCTGTCCCCTCCCTCCACAGAACGAGCTATCCAGGGAACTGGTCATTTAAAACATGGGATTCAGTCATAGTTACCCTGCCAATCACATTGCTGGCCACACACTTTCTCTGACTTCGTCTCTTTCATTCTTAAAACTTTGGATTCATCTAAAGAGAGAGAAAAGGAAAAGAAAGACCAGAGCCAGTGATAAGGGAACGAACTAAGGAGTAGTTCGTAGACACTGAGCTCTGAGGTTGGAGACAGAGGTGAGCTGCTCCTCAGGCAGAAATACTCCTCCTGCTCCAAGACTCCACTCAAAATGCAACCAAACCCTTCTCTGCCTCTTTCCATCACATTAGACCTCATTCCCTTTCTCTCTCCCGCCATTTTCCACCAGGATCCAACCTCCAGGCATTGCAGCTTCTATCCTAGGAAAATATTTCTGCATCCCAGATTCCACTGCCTTCCATGATCTTGTGTTTCCATCTCTCTTCCCTCCAGCCCTCTCACTTCTCAGGCCCTGCTGCCTCCACCTTCCTGCCCAGCTCTCTTCCTCTACATCTTCCCATCTTCCACGTCAGGCTCCATTCCTGTTCTCTCTGACTTTCTGATTTCCTCCACTCAACACACAGAAATGAAAAGATACACCTTTTAGTTATATCAGTGACTCCTGGCGGTGGGAGGAGGGGAATGGGGAGTGAAATGGGGTTGCTTTTTGAGGTGATTGATATATTTTGAAAGTAGATAGAGGGGATAGTTGCACAACATCATGAATGCACCAAATATCACTCAACAGTTTAAAGCGGTTAATTTTATGTTACATGAATTTTACCTCCATTGAGACACACACACAGGCTCTGGGTTCAGAGTGCCTGGGTTCACCCTTACTCATCTGACCCCAGGCTAACTACACACATGCCATCTCCGGATATCAGTTTCCTTATCTACAAAGTGGGCTCATGAGCAATGCTAACTTCCAGGGCAGCCTGAGCACTAAACCTCCAACTGCCCCCTCAAATGTTCAACCAGTGAGATGTTAATAACACAGCTATTTCTAGTGTGTCTTTTAACCCTTTCTTCCCTGTCTTTCATTTCCTTCCTTCTCTCACTCAGAGTACCCACAGCCTCCTCTCCATCTTTCTACCACTTCCTCTTTTCTCTCTCTGTGTGACTTATTTCCTCCTTGAATATCTAGGCTCTTGAACAACATTGAAATCAGTCCCTTCTGTCATCATCAAAGGTCTCCTCTTTCATGTTGACCCTGGACCTGGAGTTCTTAGCCCTTAATAGCTTCACATTGAAGGTACTTCTGGACACTCAAAATTCACACTTGGATTCTCATTCCACCCTCCAGGTTATTGGGCAGAAATTCTCTCTTTGCCACCTTTTGCCTTGGATTCAAGCAGAGTCATGTCATTTTGGAATCGATACCAAGTCACGCACGTCCATCTGCCCCGTGTCGCTCTAGATTCCCTCTCCAGCATCACAGTTGCCCTTCCTGAGTTCTGGCCTCTTTGTAACCAGGAAACAAAGTTTGTATTCTATCAGAATTACCTTGTTCACAGCTTGGCCCAGTGTTGGGAAGGTTTTGTGTCTCTTTGTTATCACTTTTCTGGGGATAATATTTGTCTTCGATTACTGGACAGAGAAAAAAATCAATTAGTGGTTGCAAGAAAATAATCAGGGACATCACCTCATAATCACACATATGGACCACCCAGGAATCCAGGTATTTAGTGGGGACTTCTGGACCCGGGGTCAGTTCATCTTGGTAGCTCCTAACTTGGTGTCATTTGTTCCTTTCCCTGCAACATCGAAGAGAAAGACATGCACACGCAAATCTTTTAAGTGATAAGCCTGTTGGGTTTAAGGATTATGGAGCAGTGGGAAAGTTATAAACAGTAATTAATCACCCAACAAATGGCCAGAGAGGAATGAAAGCTTATCTCAATAATATAAACTCTGTGAAGTGGAATCCCGCTGTGAACCACACAAAGGAACAGAGGGAATTCGTAGGGAGAAGAGCTAGGCTCTCAGAGAGATCCGTGGGTGTGAAAGAGAAAGCCCAGCTGCTCTGAAGATGCCTCCTGACAAGAGGAGGGCTGCGGCCAGGAGGGTGTCTCTTCCCAAAGAGACAAAGCAGAGCACACCTGGAGGAACAAGACAGACCTCCCAGGGGCCCAGACCCCAGGAACTGAGGAAGGACACTCCGCAG
>CM053605.1:5643068-5666593 GCA_028646535.1 Procyon lotor | reverse complement strand
ACACACACACACACACACACACACACACACAAAACCAAAAAACAAAATAAAACAAAAAACCCAAAAAGCTAAAAACCAACAACTATGGTTAACATCATATTGAAAGGTAAAATATTAAGTATTTTCTCACTCAATTTGAGAATAAGAGAAAATGTACACTATCACCATTTCTATTTAACTTAACTGGAAATTTTAGCCAATGAAATAAGGTGAGAAAATCAATTTTTAAAATAAACCTAATAGGGAAGAAATAGAACCACTATTATTTGCAACTGATTGTGTGCTTAGAAAACCTAAAAGAAATTACAGACAAATTTTGGAATTAACTAGTAATTGAACAAGGTAATTGGACTCAAGATCAATATGTAAAAATAAATCGTATTTCTATACACTTGCAGCAAATCGGTTGAAACATTCATGCCATCAGGCAGTTGGTGATGACTCATTTCTAAAAGTCTCGTTTCTAAACAGTCTCATTTCTAAAAGCATCAAAAACCATCAATAATAAAGACAAAGCCAACAAAAGATGTGCAAGAACACCACCCTGAAAATCACAAAACATTCTCTGAGAGAATTTAAAGAAAGACAAAATAAATGCAAAGGTATACCATGTTTATGGATTTGAAGACTAAATAGTGTTAAAATGTAAATTCTCCCCAGTTCACCTACAGACCCAATGTAACTTCAATAAAATGCAAGTAGAGGTAGATACTAAGTTTCTTGGTTCCAGTGCTCTGGACATTGCCACCATCAATGCAGAGATCACCAATGCAGGAGAAGAAATATCTTAAGCCAGACTACTCTCTGGGGGGCTCTTCTTGGTCACCTCTCTGTATGAACATGTCGTAGAACCTGGGGAGTTCTCAGAACGATCGATCTCAAGGATTACATCCATTGAAAGCTCTCCTCTCAGAGTGACAACCCGGCAACATGGCTCCGTGGCTGGTCTTCAAAGAGATGAGATGGAATTGAGATTGATGCCATCCCCCATTGCTGAGCTCCCATGATGGCCATGCATAGCTTGGCCTTCATCTACAACCAGACAAGCCTGAGGGATGTCTTGAGAAGTTTTATGGATGCACTCCAACCCCAGGGAGAACATGAGGTTCTGACCCTCTGGGACAGGGTTTCCCCAACCATGGTGGGAGTTGGTACTACCGGTGGCGCTAGCGCTGGTGCTGCTACTTGGCTGGGGGTTCCGACCCCGGCAGTCACTGTGCAGCAGGTCAGTTTGGGCCGGGAGAGGGGGATGGGACAGGGCTAGCTCCTCCCCAGCTGGAGGTGGCCTGTTGGTTTCATTGCCTTTTTAACTGTTTCCTGGTCCCCTTCTCATATTTGAACTCTGAGTGTCACTAGTGAGGAACACTTCTTTCTTGCTTTTTTGGTTAGAAAATGATTTCATAATACCTCTGGGGCTCTTACAGGTTAGCTGCCCCAACAAAGCCTGGCTGGGCCTGCTCTGCTCCTGACTCAAGCCCACTCTGTGGTGGCCTGCTCTAGAGAAGGACCCTTCCTCTCATGCACCGGTTATAGGGAAAGCATCAGGTGGAGTGCTGGTCATAACCTCCTTGTCTGTGATGTTCGCATCAAAGAGAAAATCTGCTGGCATGGATTTCTGAGGAGACAGAACTCAAAAAATGTTGGTTTCAGTAAGATTTTTGTGGAGATTGACCAATTGATTTTAAAATATAAACGGAAATGCCAAAGGCTTGGTCACGATAATCTTGAAAAAGGAGAACAATTTTAACTTGCTATACAATTATAGTAATTAAGACAATGCAATATGGGCACAAAGATTTCTTCCATTTACACTCTACCTTCACGCAACAATTTGAAGTGCCTTTATTTTTTTAAACAATCTTTCTTTTATGATTTTATTTATTTATTTGAGAGTCAGAGTGAGCTCGAGCAGGGTGAGGGGCAGAGGGAGAAGTGGACTCCCCAGTGAGCAGGGAGCCTGACATGGGGTTCGATCCCAGGACCCCAGGATCATGACCTGAGCTGAAGGCAGACGCTTAACCGACTGAGCCACCCAGGAGCCCTGAAGAGTCTTTAAAATACTTAAGATGTATAAGTAGAAGTTAAATGTAAGTTGGAATGAAAATTTAAAAAGGGGGGACATGACATAAAACCAGGATCTGAAAGATTTGGTGGTACTGTGGCTCTGATGTGGTGGTCTGTAGTCTCCACATTGAGAAACGCACACTTCTTTGATCTTCAGGCTATTCGAGCTGGGAATGGGTGGGCAGTCAGTATCAACCGTCTCCACTTCTATTTACCTTTATCTTCTTTGGAACTCCAGCCAGATTCGAAGAGTGACAGTGAGGCTTTTCTCAAGCCCCATCTTCCCTCCTCCGTGGAAGGAACCACGCGCCCCCAGGGGAAGAAGGCAGACTGCGACTGCGGTGTTGAACTGCAGAGCACTGATTGTTGCTTCAGTCCCAGCGATGTGGTGGATTTATTAGCAGACAGATAAAAAAGAATGAGGGTTCATGAGCTATGGGAGAGATATTGACAGATCTGTGTTGGGAGTACTCGGCTCAAAGAAAGAGGACATTCAGATCTGCTCCCCAAAATTCCTTTTCCCCAGACCACCTGTCCATGCCAGTGGTGGTAATCCATTCCTCTGCTTTTCCAGTCATTGGCTCATGGACGGTCAGAACTAAGCCAGTGTGGACCAGTGAATTGCTAGAAGTTTGCCTACTGCTTCTGTGTAAAACCAGCCAGTCTTTTGCTCCACGTGGCTTTGAACAAGGGAGGATGTCACCTCTGCTGCTGCTGGCAGCCATCTTACAACCACAGAGGAACCAAAAACTGTGGGTTGGAGCTGGTGCTGAGGCATCAGAGCAAAAAGATGAAAAGTACCCAGATGACTGATGGCATCATTGGGCCACTGAATCTACCAACCCTAAAACCCGTGTCCTACTGCTAGATTCACCATTATGAATGTCTTCTCATTTCTAAGCCAATTTGTTAACTTGTAACAGAAAGTAACCTCACTTTTAAAAAGAAAAAAAAAGCTTATGAAATGAAAAGAAATCTGTTTAAGAACAAGCCTAGTAGTCCGGATGTGAAGGGTAGGAAAGATAAAATTTGCTCTGCTCTCAGAAATGGCATCAGACCCACATAGAGAAGACAAGGCCAGAACCTAAGAAGCAGGCAGGACTTTGAAAGATCCAGTTGGAACTTGAAGGAAGTGTGTAATACCAGAGGCCTTTTCATGGCATGTGACGTTTCTGTTCCCACAGGTACAGCTCTGATTATCCAAAGCCTGGACCACTCAGAAGCAGAGGAAGATTTGGGCCAGCAAGTATCTTGGTCCTTATGGGACCACGGGAGGTAATCCTCCTTGTCAGCTTCACCAAGAGCATCCCTATTGAGGGATGAATCTGAGTTGAGACAGAGGTTTTATTACCCAGAGCACGAGGCTCCCGGGGCCTGAGGAATTCAAGGTAAGGGGCAGCAGCAAAAGCAGCGGCCTCTATAATAGCTGCAAAATAGAGAGTGTGGGCTTCCTCTTGTGGATGAGAATTGGAGGCAAAGAGCAGGGAAGAGCCTGGGAAATGTGGGGGGGGGAGGGCATTCACTTCCAGTTCCCAGTGTCTCTCTCCAGGGGAGGGACAGTGGTCAGCACAACATTCTCGGTCGCTTGCTGCCCCCTCCTCCTTCCCATGAGAGGTAAGCTCTTAGATGTTTCCGGAGAAAAGTCACAGGCTATAAGGTGTGGTCTCTTCCTACCTGTCTCTCTGGAACCAGCCTGGGGACAGAGAGGAGGCCTCTAGGCTGGGGCTCCAGGTGTATAAATGAAACTGTCTCCCTGGACGTGTCCGACACTGACGCACCACCACGTACCAGAACACAGATTTCAGAGGGCAAATAGAAACCCAGAGGTTTTAAATATCCAGGGTGGATTCTGCATAGAAAAGAGGAGACCCAAAAAGCCCTGGGAACAGGGGATACTGTCACCGAAAATTTACAAAATTGGCAAGAAGACAAATATCACTTTCTGAAAAAAAGAAATCGTTCAGATATGCAGATTTCCCCAGGATGTGGGTAACATAGCACCACAATCGACCGTCAAGTGGGAACCATGCCCGGTTAAAATTAAGTTCTGCAAGGGACTCTCAGCACTGACGGATGACTTTTCTTCCTTCAGTAGTTTGATCTCTCTTTTCCCCACACCCCAGATTAGAAGTCTTTGCTAGAGTCCTGGGATCAGGGGATTGTCACCAATTATACATTGCTAGCTTGGCCACGAATTAGTTTGTGTGGTTTTTTTTTTTTTCTTTTGTGGGTTGCCATCAAACTTGCAGTAATAGTAATAATAATAGTAATATTTTATTAGTTATATTCTTATATTTATATAATTATATTCTTACTCTTATTATTAATTCTTATTATTCTGGTAACCCTCTTGCCTCTTGGAATTAAGAGATGTGGGACACATAAGCTGCCCAGGGTTGGACACACCTAAGTTGGCAGTGTTAAGGGGAGCACAGACCACTGCAGGGGTCTGCCTCTCCCTCTCCCTTTGTGCTCAGACTCTCTCTCTCAATAAGTAAATAAAATCTTAAAAAAGAGAAAGAGAGAAAGAAAAAAGAACAAAACAAAACAGAAAACCACTGCACATTTATGCAGGGACAGATGCAAAAAAGACCTGAAAAGACCCTAAGCTTTCTTTTCAGGCTGATCCACAGCCCAGAGTTAGATGTCAACAATTAAAAATATATATACTAAGGAAGCAATTCCATCTACATATCATCCAAAAGAAGTAAATACTTCAAAATAAATCTAACTAAGGAAGTGAAAGACTCCCATAGCATGCTGGAAACCAGCAAACATTGCTGAAAGAAATTAATGAAGGCCTAAATAAATGGAAAGAAATCCCATGTTCATGGATTGGAAGACTTCTTTTTTAAAATTTTATTTTTTTATTTGACCGAGGGAGAGAGAGCACAAGCAGGGAAGCAGCAGAGAGAGGGAGGGAGAAAAAGACTCCCTGCTGAATTGGAAGCCCAATTCGGGGCTCCATCCCAGGACCTGGGATCATGACCTGGGCCAAAGGTGGACACTAAACCCACTGACCCTCCCAGGTGCCCATGGATTGGAAGACTTAACATTTTATGATGTCAACACTACCCAAAACAATCTATTGGCTCATCACAATCCCTATAAAAATTCTAAAAGCCTTTTCACAAAAATGGAGAAACTGATTCTCAAATTTATATGGAATTACAATGAACCCTGAATAGCCAAAACAATCTTGAAAAATAATTAAGTTAGAAGATGCGCACTTCCCAACTTCGAAATGCAGGACAAAGCTATAGTAATTGCAACAGTGTGGCACTGGCATAAGAACAGATATATGGATCAGTAAAATAAAATAGACCAGCAATAAACCCTCATACATACGGTCAGTTGATTTTCAACAAGGGCACCATGACCATTCAATGAGGAAAGGATAGTTTTTCAACAACAGATGCTGGGAAAACAGGATATGCATGTGTGAAAATCCCCATATACAAAAATTAACTCTAAATAAATTAAAGACCCAACACTGAGAGGCAAAACTACAAAACTCTTAGAAGAAAACATTGGGAAAAGTCTTCATAACACTGGATTTGGCACTTATTTCATGGATATGATTCCAAAAGCACAGGCAACAAGAGAAAAATAGATAAACTAGACTTCATAAAAATTAACACCTTTTGTGCATCAAAATGTATGCTCAAGGAAGTGAAAAGGCAAACCTACAGCTAACATCATACTCAACAGTAAAAAGCTAAAAGGTTTTCCTCTAAGATTGGGAACAAGACAAGGATGCCCACTCTCACCACTTTTATTCAACATAGTACAGGAAGTCCTAGCCATAGCAATCAGACAAGAAAAAGAAATAAAAGGCATTCAAATTGGTACAGAAGCAGTAAAACTTCTATTTTTAGATGACTTGATACTATATATATATAGAAAACCCTAGAGACTCTATCAAAAACTATTGGAACTAATAAATTCTGTAAAGTTGCAGGATATAAAATTACTCTACAGAAATCTGTTGTGTTTCTATTCACTATAACACACACAAGGAGAAAATAAGAAAATGATCTCATTTAAAATTACCTCAAAAGGAATAAAATAACTAGGAATAAATTTAACCAAGGAGGTGAAAGATCTGTACTCTGAAAACTATAAAACACTGATGAGAGAAACTGAAGATGTCACAAGTAAATGGAAATATATGCTACGCTTATGGGTTGGAAGAAATATTATTTTAAAAATGTATATTCGGGTGCCTGGGTGGCTCAGTGGGTTAAAGCCTCTGCCTTCGGCTCAGGTCATGATCTCAGGGTCCTGGGATCAAGTCCCTTAAGGGGCTCTCTGCTCAGCAGGGAGCCTGTTTCCTCCCCTCTCTCTCTGCCTGCCTCTCTGCCTACTTGTGATCTCTCTCCTCTCTGTCAAATAAATAAATAAAATCTTTAAAAAAAAAAAAAAACCTCTCTAAAAATGTACATTCTACCCTAAGTAATCTATAAATACTGAAATCCTTATCAAAATACCAACAAGGGGCACCTGGGTGGCTCAGTCATTAAGCGTCTGCCTTCGGCCCAGGTCAGATCCCAAGGACCTGGGATCGAGCCCCGCATCAGGCTCTCTGCTCTGCGGGAAGCCTGCTTCTCCCACTACCATTCCCTCTGCTTGTGTTCCCTCTCTCGCTGTGTTTCTCTCTGTCTAATAAATAAAATCTTCAAAATACCAAAAAAATTTTTCACCTAACTAGAACAAATAATCCTAAAATTTGTATGGAACTACAAAAACCCCAAAGAGCAAAAGTAATCTTGAAAAAGAAGAAAACTAGAGGTACCACACTCCCAGATTTTATTTAAACTATCCTACAAAGCTACAGTAATCCAAACAGTATCATACAGGCACAAAAAGAGACACATGGATCAATGGAACAGAATAGAGAGCCCAGAAATAAACCCACACACAGAAAGTCAGTTAATCTATGGTAAAGGAGGCAAGAATATACAATAAGGAAGAGAAAATCCCTTCAAGGGGTGCCTGGGTGGATCAGTGGGTTAAAGCTTCTGACTTCAGCTCAGGTCATGATCTCAGGGTCCTGGGATTAAGCCCCACATCAGGCTCTCTTCTCAGCAGTGAGCCTGCTTCCCCCCACCCTCTGCCTGCCTCTGTGCTTGCTTGTGATCTCTCTCTCCCTGTCAACTAAATAAATAAAATCTTAAAAAAAAAAAAAAAAGAAAGAAAAGAAAGAAAGTCTCTTCAATAAATGGTGTTGAGAAAACTAGACAGATACATGCAAAAGAATAAAACTGGACCACTCTCTTAAATCATATACAAAAATAAACTCAAAATGGGTTTAAAAACCTAAATGTAAGACTTAAAACCATAAAACTCCTAAAAGAGAACATGGGCAGTAAACCCTTGGACATTAGTCTTAGCAATATTATTTTTGGATCTGCCTCCTCAGGTGGAGGCGACAAAAGCGAAAATAAACAATCAGGACTACATCAAACTAAAAAGCTTTAGCTCAGTGAGAGAAACCATCAACAAAATGAAAAGGCAACTTACTGAATAGGGGAAGGTTTTTGCAAATGATATATCCAATAAGAGGTTAATATCCAAAATCCATGAAGAGCTCATACAACTCAAAACCAAAAAAAAAAAAAAAAAAAAATTCAATTTAAAAGTGGGCAGAGGACCTAAACAGACATTTTTCCAAAGACGACATACAGACTGTCAACCGACCGTGAAAAGATGCTCCTCAGGGAAATGCAGATCAAAACTACAACGAGATATCACCTCACACCTGCTGGAATGGTCAATATCAAAAAGACAAGAAATAAGTATTGGAGAGGATATGGAGAAAAAGAAAACCTCATGCACTGTTGGTAGAGTACAAACTGGTACAGCCACTCTGGAAAACAAGATAGAGGTTTCTCAAACAATTAAAAATAGAAATACCATATGATTCAGCAATTCCACTTCTAGGTATTTACCTGAAGAAAACAAAAGCACTAGCTCAAGAAGATATATATACCCTTTAACGTTCACTGAAGCATTATTTACACTAGTCACAATATAGAAGCAACCTAAGTGTCTATCAATAGATGAGTGGATTAAAAAAGTTGTGGTATAGGGATGCCTGGGTGGTTCAGTCGGTTGAGCGTTTGCCTTTGGCTCAGGTCATGATCCCAGGGTCGTGGGATCGAGTCCTGCATCAGGCTCTCTGCCTCTCTGCTCAATGTGGAGTCTGCTTGTCCCTCTCCCTCAGTCCCTGCCCCCCTCGCTTGTGTGCTCTCTCTCTCTCAAATAAATAAATAAAATCTTTAAAAAAAAAGATGTGGTATACATACACATAATGGAATTTATACAATGGAATATTACTCAGCCATAAAAAAGAAGGAAATCTTGCCATTTTCAGCAGCATAGATAGACCTAGAGGTTATTACATTGAATAAAATAAGTCAGACAGAGAAAGATGAGTCCCATATGATTTCATTTATATGTGGAACCTAACAAAAAAAAAAAAAGCTATTTTTCACAGTGGCTGGACCACCTTACAAAAACAAGGGAACAAGCTAAACAAAACAAAACAGAAATAGACTCATAAATACAGAAAACAAGCTGGTAGTCGCCAGAGGGGAAGTGGGTGGGGGGACAATGAGCAAAATAGGGGAAGAGGATTAAGAAGCAAAAACTGGTAGTTGTAAAATAACTAAGTTGTGAGGATGAAAAGTACAGCATAGAGAATATAGACAATAATATTATAATAACTTTGTAAAGTCATAGATGGAAACTACACTTACTACGGTGAGCATTTCATAATCTATAAAAATGTCAGATAGCTATGTTGTACACCTGAAACTAATATAACATTGTATGTCAACTGTAATTAGAAATAAATACTTTCTAAGTAATAAAAAAGAAAAAGGAAAAAAAAAGAAAATAAAAAGGCAACCATAGAATGGGAAAAAATATTTGCAAATCATTTATCTGATAAGGGATTCATATTTAGAATATATAAAGAACTTCTTAAGTTTAACAACAACAAAAAACCACAAATAACTCAATGCAACATGAGCAAACAAGTAAACATTTCTCCAAAGGAGAGATACAAATGATCAATAAGGCCATGAAAAGATGCTCGACGTCATTAACCATTATGAAAATGTAAATCAAAACCACACTGAAATACTACTTCAGACCTACCAGGAGGGCTGTAATAATCATTTTTAAAAGAAACAAAACCCACACACAGACAACAACAAGTATTGGTGAGGATGTGGAGAGACCAGAACCCTGGAACATCGCTGATGGAAATGTAAGGTGGTCCAGCCACTGTGGAAAATAGCTTAGAGGCTCAAAGAAGTAAAGATAGAAAACCATGTGACCTTGCAATTCAACTCCCAAAGGAGGCCCCTCGGCACCAAGCGGTGAGTGGAGGTATCTCAAATCGCAGATAATAGTTCATTCTTTTGACCCAGTTGATAAATAATCACTTTCCCAAGTCCCTTCAAGCGCCCTCCTCCACCACCTGCTGCCCTAGCCAGCCCACATCTCCCTAACTCCCTGCCCCCCAAGACCTCCCAAATCAGGGACCTGATGCCAGTGGGTCCTTCAGGAACCTGCTTCAGCCTTCTGAGGGGATGGTTCTCATCAGGAGGTACAGAGCAGAATGAAAGCAAAAAAAACTACTGTGGGGGTTTTTATGGTAATTTTAGCAGGTGAAACTTCATTTTAAATTTGCATTCCAGGTCCCCACTGGCTTCTTTCTGTACCCTTTTTCCTCTCTCCAGATTCTCTAGAAAGTCTAGACTGTCCTCTCGCGGCAGAATCTTGCTATTGCAAGTGCCCTTAAGCACTGTCTTGTCCTTATTGCTCTGAACTCATCCTGTTGTCCATCCTGGAAAAACAGAACTCTCTTCTCGACCCTCTAACCAAATAGCTCAATATCAACGTTAGAAGTACCATTATATCCTTCTAGATGAGAGTGAAATAACATAAGGAATTGGTGCAGGAGATGCTTTTCCTGACCTAGACAGAGAAGTCTTTGTTCAAATTGTGAGAAAGGTCCCGTGTCTTTGACTTTTTGCCGCTCCCTGTCTGAGCTGTCCATTTTCCCAGTGAAATCTTCACTGGGTTTAGGGCTCCCCAAAGACAAGCTATCCCTGGCCTCTGGATATCCCCCTTTGACGGAAATGTTCTGCAGTAGAGCCCCCTTTTGAGGACTCATGCAGCGGGTGAGGGGATATCGGAAGTCTCAGAGCAGTGAGATGGCTTCTGGAAACCCCTCTGGACAGCCTCCATCATAGCACAGAGCCTGTTGGCTCCCGCCGGCTTGCCCTACACATTCCCCACTCTGAGTGCTTCCCGAAAGTTGAACCTCCCCAGTCACATGAACAGAGAAGAAAGGGCTGAGTGTGTGAAGTTTAGCATCACCACAGAAGACAGCCGTCTTCTAAGGGGAGATGTGAAGTGGATTGTATTAGGCAGACGCCACACTTCATACATTCGTGAGGGGCCCCTACAGAGAACAGGGTGGGTCTCAGACTGATAACCACAACCAAGATGGCGTCATAGAGTCAGACCCAGGAAATCTGCCAGGGACAAGCCAGAGTCTGCAGCAGGTGTCACAGGGTCTGGAGCCGACCTGTCTGTCCTGCCCTGTGAAGAGAAAAGCAGCCTCCATAAACAAGAGAACTTCACGTCCCAAATATTGAAAGTTAAAGTCCTGAGTAACTAAGAGATGCTTAATCCGTTTCTCCCCAGCACAAATACTAAAAACGCTTTATAAATCATAAATATTTTACTGCACAAATACTGTCACTTCTTTCAAATGTTTGTTATTGGTACTCTTTCCATATGGCCTTTTGGAAGAGTGTTAACTTAAATGACAGTGTTCCATCTACCTGTCCCCTGCAAAGTGCCCCTGGGTCTGACCCTCCTCACTTGTGTGGCATGAAGCTTTTCCTGAACTGTTAACTTCAGAGCAATCCAGGGAGATGTGAATAGGTTGCATTCGTGTCAGTATTTAAAAAAATAAATAAATAACAACTTCATGCAAATAGAAGATGAACACGTATCAGTGGATTTATTCAATTCACCAGTTAATGGGGGACCCAGAAAGATATTAAAACTGGTTCAGAGGAGATTCGGGGGAAGTGAGATTTATGTCAGTCAAGTCAAAGGAATGCAGAAATGAATTTGTTAATATGTACCAAACTAGTTACTATCCTACTGGGAAGACATTATCTGAGGTCACCCTTCCTACCAGACAGGAAGCAATCGTACCTCTCCCAAACAAAACTCATTTTGCATTACTCTGGCCAAGACTCATTTACAAAACTTTCCAATAAGAATCATGTATGTTATTATCAGTTTTCTGCCCGTTAACCTCTACCTCTTGCAGTTATAAAATACCGGGGGCAATAAAAGTTCAACCAGAGTTGCGTCAGCAGCATTGCACTGAAAGAATAACCAGCGATCTCTCCATTTTTCTTGACAATGTATGAAATAGGATGTGTACATTTAATGCGGTGAGGAACTGGAGCATGACGGTCCCCAGCCTCTGGCCGCGAGCATTTCCCTCCTCCCATGTTCATATGAATGCCAAACTTGTTTGTAAATTCTGAGCCCACGGGTGGTTTTCCACTACAACGTTATCTTCATGTCAGGTATGTTTATGTCAGTCGTGGGGCCACTGAGGTCCCACTGAGCCAGGCTGGCATCCCAGAGGGCTCAGTGGGATAGCAGAGAAGAGCGCAGTCAGCTGGCCTTTCTAGACACACACGAGGGGGCGCCTGGAGCAAACTTGTTCCATAAAAGACCAGGTACTAAATACTCTAAGCTTGACAGACTCAGAAGCTCTCTGCAGCAAATACACTGTCACTGTAACACAAGAGCAGTTGTAGACAACGTAACAAGTCACGTGGCTGTGTTTGGGCACCTGAGTGGCTCAGTCGTTGGAGCATCTAGCTCTTGATTTCAGCTCAGGTCATGATCTCAAGGTCCTGGGATCAAGTCTCACGTTGGGCTCTGTGCTCAGTGGGGAATCTACTTGAAGATTCTCTCTCTCCCTCTCCTGCTCCTCTCTCCACTAGCGCTCTCTCTCTCTCTCTCTCTCTCTCTCTCTTTTATAAAAATAAATGGGGCACCTGGGTGGCTCAGTCAGTTAAGCATCTTACTTTGGCTCAGGTCATGATCCCAGGGTCCTGGGATTGAGCCCCACATCAGGCTCCCAGCTCAGCAGGAAGCCTGTTTCTCCCTCTCTCACTTCCCTGCTTGTGTTCCCACTCTCACTGTCTCTCTCTGTGTCAAATAAATAAAATCTTTAAAAATAATAATGATAATGATAATAAATACATACATATTGGTTGTGTTCACAAGTAAGCCATCTGCACAGATCTGATCCCTGTCCTTGCCAAGCTCTGGTGTGGCAGAGGAGGCCCAGCTTAAACAAAGAATTTTAATAAAATGCAAAGACAGAGTCAGCAGGCCAAACAAACACAGTCCAATGAGAAAATGACATTTAAGGTAAAACACAAGTGTTTATTGAGTTGCTGAGTTTGAAGTCCTGGTGACATATCTGAGCAGAGATGGCATGTGGGTAGATACATTGAGTTGAGAACTCAGAAAGCAGGTCTTGGCTGCAGATATTTGGAAGTCATTGAAACCATGGGGGTGGTTGAGGTTGCCTAGGAGAGCAAGTGGACAACATGAACAGTATGAGTGTCTATACTAGTGGTTCTCAAACTGGAGCAAGCCTTGGAGTTATCTAGATGGATTCCTCAAACACAGATTGCTGGGTCCCACCCACAGAGGTTCTGGCTCAGTAGGTCGGGGGAGGGGGGAGCCGCAAAAATTTGCATCTCTACCAAGTTCTCAGAGATGGTACATTTGGAATATAGTTTAATTTTAGAAAAAGAGCATTCAATTGTAAACTGAACATAACCAGGAAAGATAGTTCCTTGTACCTTTCAGAGAAATTAATATGTCTAAGAAAAGTGCAAGATCTGACACCTTGGCTGTTGAGTCAGGAAATAAATCTCAACTAAAAAAATCACCATTACAATCACCACCACCATCACCATCACCATCACCACCAATACCAACACCAACACCATCATCACCACCACCACCACCAACACCAACACCACCAGCACCACCATCACCACTATCACCACCAACACCAATACCATTATCACCACCAACACCACCAACACCAACACCACCAACACCACCATCACCACCATCACCACCAACACCAATACCATTATCACCACCAACACCAACACTACCAACACCACCATCACCACCATCACCACCAACACCACCAACACCACCATCACCACCATCACCACCAACACCAGTACCATTATCACCACCAACACCAACACCATCACCACCACCATCACCACCACCAACAACATTACCATCACCACCAACACCAACACCACCATCACTACCAACATCAACACTATCACTACCATCACACCATCACTACCATCACCAATACCAACACTACCAACACCACCATCACCACCATCACCCATCATCACCACCACCACCAATACTACCACCAACAACACCAACAACACCATCACTACCACCACCACTAACACCACCACCATCACCACCACCACCACCGCTAACACCACCAACACCACTAACACCAACACTGGCACCACCACCACCACCACCATCATCACCACCATCCTCATCACCACCAACAGCACTGACACCACCACCACCAGCCACAACAACCATACCAATACCACCACCACCATTACCACCAACACCAACAACCACAATAACAGCATTGCTATGGCCGCCACCACCACACCATCAATAATACAAACAATAACAACACCATCACCACCATTATCACCACCACAATCATCATCATTGTAGTGAATTCCAAGTCCATTTCTCTAACATTAGTCATCTTGGACCACAAATACTTTCCATATTGCTGGGTATCTCCTTGGCCTCCATGTAAATAATATTCTTAAAGATATATTTATTTATTTTAGAGAGAGAGAAACCAAGTGGGGTGAGGAGCAGAGGGAGAGTGGGAGAGGGTCTTAAGAGACTCCACACTGAGCCTAGGGCCCAGTGATGGGCTCAATCTCACAACCCTGAGATCATGACCCAAACCAAAACCAAGAGTCAGACACTTAACCAACTGAGCCACCCAGGAGCCCTTCCATGTAAGTAATTTTTAAAGACGCAATCTCAGTAGGCACTGATCAATGAGATAGAACTTGTTACAGCACAAGAGGTCTAAGGGTAGATAACCTCCATCCCTTGAGCAGGACTTAGCCTTTGAGTTAATTTCATCACCTATTAGGTAAGTGTGGCTCTTGTTATTGGTGCTCCAGCCCAGAGAATACTTTGGCTCCAATGGGCCCTGGAAGAGAAGATCTCAAAATTTAATGGAAAGGTTACCAGCAAGGACTTTGGCCTCAGCCAGCCCTAGATTCGATTTCCAGATCTGTCACTTACTTTCAGAGACCTAAGGCACATTCCTTTCTGTGTTTATTTCCTTATACTAAAATAGGAATAATTCTAAGGTTTTTGTGAGAATTAAGTTTAAAAATATGTAAAAAGAGCAGAATTCGTGGCCTGTGGTGAGGACTCAATAAATAATAAGTATTTTTATAACTATTTTTATTTCCATTGTTGTTTGGAGAAGAAATGAAAAATTGAAGAATGTTTAATCAGCTCACAAAGTTGTCAAAGGGTTTTAATAGCTTACTATAAAGTGATAAAACAGAAATTCTGCTAACCTTAGGCAAGAGGCTTAAGAAAGTCACACAGGAAATTGAATGGCCTTCATATTGTTATATAATGAAAACTCATCACAAAGAAAGCAACACACTTATAAATCCCTTCCCACTGCAGCCCAGGCAAACAATTAACAAAACAGGAAGATGCAAAGGCAGCCAGCAAAGAATGCTAAAGAGAGGCAGAGAACCATGCACAGAGGAAAAAAAAAAAAACCAATCATTCCCAAATTTATAAATAATGGGCAACAGGTCATTTTTCAGAGAGCACTGGTGCGAAACGTTCTTCATCACAGTTAGAAACAGTATGATTTCATTAGGAGCTGCAGCAGGTCCAGAAGCTGAAGTACCAGGAAGTAGTTGCCCAGGGCAGAACAGGGCAGGATCGTATCTGCATTTAACACAAACAGAATTAGCTAAACCAGGACACGATCAAAGAGAAATCCTGGTGAGACCAGAGAAGTGACATTACAGAGCCGCACTCAAGCGAGCTTTCATTCAAGAAGAGGAATCAAAAGTTCATCTTTGGGCTTTTCCATAGCCATAATTCCTTTGTTGTCTTTCTGAAGTCTTGAGTTGGAGAACCCTCTGGGTAATATCGAAGACAGTCTTTTTGACCATCCACACCACCAGGCACTGCAGTCAAAGCTGCAGAACCATTTCAGTAAGATTCCCCAGGGGACAGCTTCTACAATGGTCTCTCTTCCCATGTAGATTCTTTCTTGTTAGAAAAGACTTTTTTCTTTTTAAAGTGAAAAGAAAATAACTTCACTGAAGTTTTTTTTGCCTTCTGAGACATGTAAGGTTGTTGGGGAGGGGTCAGGAGGTGGGAATCAAATTTAACACCACTCATGAAAAAAAGGTTTGTAGGGTTTTCCCTGCTGCAACACAATGCTCCAAGATGCTAGAACATGCTCCAAGATGCTGAATAGAGAGATGTCCTTTGGGGCAAGGGACACATTAATGAGTTTGGGGCTATGGAAAGATGGTGTCCAAGCTTAAGCTGGGTGGACCCAAAAAGAGATAGGTGGGGGAAAGCACTTAACTTCCTAAAAGAAGCAGCTGATAGGAAAAGAAAGCAATGTGGCACTAGCCATGCAAGCTGGAGCCCTGGGCAGAGAAACAAATAAGACGCTCCCAGGGTCAGGAGCTGACAGAACTCCCCTCCACTGCCTCAAACACTCAGTGAAAGTTTGGTATGAGTAGCCTGTGGAAGGCTTTTAGCAAGGCAATGTGAGAGACCTAGAGAATGCCTGGGGGAAAAAAAAAAAAAAGAGCAGAGACAAAGAATTAAAAGGCAACAGGAAAAATATAAACCTTCCAGGAATATCCAGAGGCTTACCTTTAATGGAATAATGGTTCAAG
This sequence comes from Procyon lotor, assembly GCA_028646535.1. NCBI lineage: Eukaryota > Metazoa > Chordata > Mammalia > Carnivora > Procyonidae > Procyon > Procyon lotor. The sequence goes on along the minus strand of CM053605.1, from coordinate 5,650,424 downwards.
CTAATGATAATTCACTTATTCTTTCATTCAACCAATATTGATTGAGCACCGCTCTTGTGCCAAATATGGTACAACTGTCCTGTACCAGTTCATGGGAGCCAACTGTGCTCTTTCCTTCTCAACTCCTTATTCACTGATGTCATATTGGTAGCTTGAAATTGCCAATGGTGGGAATGTTTACACAGAGGAATCAGCAAATGCTGCAAATCAGGGTCTTGTTGTTTTGGAGGGTTTGGATTTTTTTTTTCTCCAGAGAGTTGGTCTACCTGTATACCACTGGCCAGCCACTATTTTTTGGAACACAGCAGCAAACTAAATAGTCAAGGTCATAGCCTTTGCGGAGCATATGTTTCAAGGAGGAGGAGATCAAAGAACTAACTGATTAGTTCTAACAGATTAAAACTAACCGATCGATTAGTTGATTAACAAGTTATTTTCAGATGGTGAATAAGGCTACAAGGAAAATCAAACAGGGTGATTTGACGGGCTATGGGGGTTGGGAAGGCTTCTTTAAGGAGGCAACATTTGAGTTGTGACATAAATTTGCATGTGTCAAATCATCCCAATAGAGTGGAGTCATCCCTAAGGGAAAGGACTCTGATATATACCTTTTGTTTCTTGTTGAGGTGTTATCATGTTTACAATGGGACTATCATACATAATATTCTATTAGGTTGCCTATAAAGTTACCACCAATAATTCACGGGTGTCCTCAGCTAAGGCACACCTCCTACTTATACAGTGAACCCCATTCCTTCTTAAATACTCAACCCAGCAATTCTACCCTCTCCCTACCGCATCCTCGAGTCTCCCACTACGTTGGGTCCCTCCCAGCAGCATAAACACACTACTGTTTCTCTCATTCTAAAAATGCCCTTTTCTGTTCCATTACCCCCTCCAGCTACTGCCCTATTTTTTGTCTTGCCTTTATAGCAAAATGCTCCAAAGAGAGGTGGTTATTCACTCTCTCCACATCCTGTCTTCCCTTCTCTCTTAAGCCAGCACAGTAGGACTCTCTCCCCACCAGTCACCAGCACAGCTCTCATCAAGGTCAGGAGCAAACTTTACGATGCTGAATTCTTTTTTTTTAAAAAAGATTTTATTTATTTATTTATTTGACAGAGAGGAGAGAGATCACAAGTAGGGAGAGAGGCAGGCAGAGAGACAGAGGGGGAAGCAGGCTCCCTGCTGAGCAGAGAGCCTGATGTGGGGCTCAATCCCAGGACCCTGAGATCATGACCTGAGCCAAAGGCAGAGGCTTAAACCACTGAGCCACCCAAGTGCCCCCGATGCTGAATTCTTAATCTAACCTAAGCTCCTGGCAGTGTTGGACAAAACTGGTCACGCCCCCTCCACTGTTTATACGAGTTTCATGCTGGACTTCCCAGACTTGGCCCTCTCCTGGGTTCCCTCCTACCTCGCCCTCTGCTATTCCCCAGTGTCTTGCTGGTTCTTCCCCATAAATAAGGACGTGCCCCAGGGTTCAATTCTTGGACTTCTTCCCTTTCCTGACTATGCTCATTTCTCCAAGATCTCACCCGACCTCGCAGCTTCTGTCCGATACCATCGAGGAGCTGAGGATTCTCAAAACCTATCACCTAGCCAGCTCTCCCACCTGAGCTTATTTGAACCGGTGTTGCCTACTTGACATCTCTGCCTGGAGTTAGACTGATCCTTGAAGGTGTGACTCTTTGCCGCCTTTGCTTAAAACCCTCCAAGGTTTCCTACCTTGCTCAGAATAAGAGCCAAAGTCATCGAACTTATCTACAGGGCCCCCTCCCCGGGTTTCTATGACGTGCCCTGGATTCATTCTAAGATCTTCTTTTAATACAAGAGACCCGTGGCTCTGTGCTAGTTCAGGGTCCCCCAGAGGCAGGTGAAAGAAACCAACTATGTCACCCCAATATGCCTCCCTCTTTAACATAAAATTTAAGCCGAAAGCAACTAAGAAGCTGCAAACAGGAAAAGCTTTCTGTCTCCTCCTCCTTTTGGCCTAAAGGTCCAGCTATGAATTCTCCTTGTACTGGAAATGGACCTAGCACCAGAGGAATCTGCAAACAAACCTTATCCCATCAGTGGCCTCCCGTATATTTACCTTCCTCAGCAAGCCCCCTTGGGAGCCTGAAACTGCTTTCTTCCGTCCAGTCATTTCTCTGCAGATTTATGTTCTTTGTTGAAGATGCTAATAAACCAGGGTTCTAAGCCACAAATGTGGGCTACTTTTTATAGAAGTTTTCCCCACAAGGTGTATGCTGCGAGAGTCCATAAACTGTTTTCCTCTCGTTAATCTCTTTGTTAAAGAGCCCAAGCCAAAAACCTAAGCCATGTAGAGTTGGAGTTCCTACTCCCCTTCAGGGACTGGGGCAAGGACCTGGGGACAGGTGATTTACTTGTGAGCTGGACCAAGACACAAATATGACAACGAGGGTGAGACAGGAGAGGAAGAAATGCTAGCAAATGACCCAGTCCTGAGGGAAAGGACATCTAGGGCTCCATCTGGTGGGGAACTCTGAGAAACTGTCCCCTGCCATTCAGTACTGGCTCCCAAGGGGCAAGGAGGCAGCGTCACTGTGCTTGCTCCCACCCCCACTGGTTGGGGCATTCCTGGGCAGTGACTGCTGGGAATTCCCAAGTCCTCTGCCTGCAGCCCAGCCAGCTCCCAGGTTGCAGAGGAATCTGTCAGGCAGAGAAGTCAGAGATCCAGCACGTGGGAAAGAAGCCGTGAGATGCTGGAAACTTCCACAGCCTCTGTGGGGGAGGACAAGTGTGCATTGCTGGTCTGCTATGAGCCCCCCCATCCCCCCAAACACACAGACCTAGGACCAGCTGGAGGCCATGGATTTTGCCAGAACATCCAAAAACTTGATTTAAATAATATTCCCAGCAATTTCCTTTAGAATTAGACTATTTCTCTAGCTTCATGGTTTTCTGTCTCCTACATACTTTACTCGAGGTCCATCACTTTCTTCCCTTCATTCTCTTTCTCAGCTGTCTCACTATTTCTTTATCCCACCCGACCCCTCCCTCCCCTAAATGGAAGACTCCTGAATGCAGGAAGGACCTCTTCTTCTGCCTTCTTCAAGTGCTCCTTCAAGCCAGACCTCTGTGCAGCTCCTCCTGAAGGTCTGTCTTGCAGCCTTCCCAAAGTCCACACCATTTCCTGCTCTTTGTCCAACTTATTGTTTCTGCTTGAATTCCTGTTGTAATGTCTTGATGGTAGGGAGACAGCCCCCAACCCCCTCTCAGGGGCATCTTGGAGTCCTCATGTAATTGGTGTGAGTCTGCTCAGCTCTATCCCGAGAATAAACACTCCCTGCTCTATTCTCTGCTCCATCCCCACTGGCTGAAATATACATTGTGCCATGGTCATACACAATCCTTGATTCCTCCAAGTGGGAAAAACTGTCCATTGAAAACAATTTTCTGTCTCCCAAGAGGTGAAGTCTAAACATAGTTCTGAACCAGGCCAGCCCTCTGATCTGGGAAAGATGACCTCCATGGTGTTTCATGGTAGGAAGAATTTTGGCTTTTCCTTCTGGTGTCACACCCATGGTTGTTACCTTGCAGAGCAAAAGGGACCTTGTAGGTATAATTAAGGCTACTAATCAGCAGCTCTTAAAATAAGGAGATGACCCTGCATTATCCAGGAGAACCCAACATAATCCCATAAGCCCTTGAAATCAGAAGAGGAAGGCAGAGAGAAGCTGAGCGTGAGAAAGACACGCTACACCATTGTTAGCTTTGAAAGATGGAGGTCCGGGCCCCAAGTCCAGGAACGCAGGTGGCCTCTGGAAGCTGAGAAGACCTCCAGCTGACAGCCAGGGGGAACGTGGGACCCTCAGTCCTGCAGCCACGAGGAATTGCACTCCGCCCACAAACTGAATGAGCTTGGAAGCAGATTCTTTACAGAGCCTCCCAATGAGAATTCAGCCAGCCAACACCTTAATTTTTGGCCTTGTGAGACCCTAAACTGAAGACAAAGTTGAGCCCAGCTGGGACTTCTGACCAATAGGACTGGGCAGTAACAATGAAGTGTTGTTTAAAGCTGCTAAACTTATGATAATTTGTTAAATAAATAAAATGTGGTAATTTGATACAGCAGCAGTGGGAGACTAACACAGTGCCCGCAACTAGACAGTTATGAGGAGGAGATATTTGTGAAACTGTGGTTCTCGGGATCTGTGATCATGAAAAATGTCACTGAAAGTGTGGCAGGAGCCTTGCTTCTGTGACATGATCCTTCAAGAGAGGCCTTACTTTGCTGACTACACACTGGATCGACCTTGTGCCAAGGAACTATTTGGTCAACAAGAAAATCCTCTCCTACCCAGTTACTCTTGAAAGCTTAACCAAGATAACTTTCTGCTTCATGCCTTCCCTTGGTGAGCAGGGAGCTCTTCCTTAGAATATGATATTGAGGCCATGGAAGAGGGGGGAGAATATAATGTAAACTTTCCCTCAGTTCTTGGTGCTGCCAAGGCCAGAGGCCTGATGTATTATTAGGGTTCTCCAGAGAAACAGAGCCAATAAGATTGAGAGAGAGAGAGTTTAAGGAATTCCCATGCAATTATGGAGGCTGGCAAATCCAAACTCTGCAAGGTGCATTGGCAGTCTGAAGACCCAGAAAAGAGTGATGCTGCCATTTAAGTTCAAATGTTGTCTGCTGGAAGAATTCCTTCTTGCTTGGGGTTAAGTCAATCTTAAATTCTATTCGTGCCTTCAACTGATTAGATGAGGCCCACTCGCATTGCAGAAGGCAATCTCCTTTCCTCAAAGTTTGCCAGTTTAAATGTTAATCTCATCCAAAAATATCTTCATGAAAATATCCAGAATAATGTTTAACCAAACACCTAGGCACGTGGCCCAGCCAAGTTGACACATAAAATTAATCATTACAGCTGTGTAGGCTAGTTGGTTGGTTTCTTTAGGAGTGCGCATATTTTCTATAACAAATAAGCACGTTTAAAACATGAATTACAATACTGCATATAGTTATATAGATAAGTAGAGAGAGAATTTAAAAGTATTATAAGCTCATGGAATGCTAAATAAACACTAGAGTCAGCATAGTTATTACTAGTGGAAGAGAGGAAGGTAACTTCAACTTAGTAGCGACATTTAATTTTTTAAACTGAGTGCTCATTGTATTTTTCTTCATACATTCTCATATAGTTGAGTTATTACGTAATTATGTTTTAGAGATAAATACGTAAATTATTTGGGAGATCAGACTTACTATATCTAAAAACACATTATAAAGCATTAGTAATCAAAACGGCTTGGTGCCCGTGCAAAAATGGACTGATCCCCGAAACAGAACATATCCAGAAGTAACCCCCAAATGCCTAAGGAATAGAGACTACGGTGACGGTGCATTTCTGATTAGTGGAATGAAATAAAGGTTTTGATGAATGGTCTCAGGGTGAGTAGCTACCTTTGTCCTTACTCCTAAAATAAATTTAAGATAGTTTTTTTTTTTTAAATTTTTATTAACATATAATAAGATAGTTTTTCTTACTGAAAAAAATTAAACCATTAAAGAAGGAAACATGGATGAAATTAATTATGTCCTTGGCATGAAAAAGGGCTTTGTATGGGGTGCCTGGCTGGCTCAGTTGGAAGAGCATGCGACCCTTGATCTCAAGGTTGTAGTTCAAGCCTCAGGTTGGGTAGAGAGATCACTTAAAAATAAAATATTGAAAAAAGAGAGAGAGAGAGAGAGAGGCCTTTGTAGTATAGCATATCCGGACACCGTAAATGGGAAGATTTTTTTAAATTTTATAATTTTTATAAATAAAAATTATATAAATAATGTAGATAAACATAAATAAATAAAATATATAATTTTATAAATTAAAAGTGTAAATTTCTGCAAGGGAATAGACAAACCAGGAGAAAGTATTTATAGATGTATAGCTACTTTCCTTAAATCCACTGAGGTTACAATAGTCAACAACCTAAAAAATAACCCAACAGAGAAAAAAAGGGGTAGAAGAAATGCACAGTTGATGGGGAAAAGCATTAAAAAGGCACCACTTTATTAGTAACTAAAGAAATACAAATGAAAAAACAACTAGATATCATTTTCATTAAATCAGACTTGCAAATTTAAATATTTTATGGGTGAGGCTATGGGGAGGAAGACAGTAGGAGAGGTAAATGAGACCAGCTCTTTTATAGTAATTTTGCAATAGCTGCTAAAAACGTCAGTGCATACCTTTTGATTCACCAATTCGAATTCTCAGGGTGTAATCCCTCCAGTCTACTGAGAGGTGGTGGAGAAGTGTTCTGCATCACTGATTAGAACAGCAAAAACATGGAAAGAACTAAGTATTCATCAACAGGGTAGTAGGTAATGCTCTGCACCAGTCTAAAGAATGGGGTGGACCTCTCCGTCAATATGGAAATTGCCCTAAGATACATTATTAAGTAATGAAAGCAAAGTATACAGCATTTTATTGCACAATCCAATTTCTAGCTTTTTGAGCATCACATTTACTGAAGTATACGCATAAACACTTGTGAAAAAACATGTTTTTCTTGTATACCCTTTTACAATTTTTGTGTTTAACCGCATAAATGGAATGCTTTTGTTTTTAAAAAAAAAACTCATTTTTCAATGAGAAAAAATTACAACATGGAGCAATATTACCATTAAATGAAAAAAAATTGGGTTATAAAACGGCATGCATAATTATAATCACATTTTTCCCTATACATCTGTAATTATTTGCACATACACTTGTATGTGTAACAAGCCATCTGGAAGAATTTGACCAAAATGTTAATTGGGAAAATGCCCAGAGGCAATGATTTTCCATTTGCTTCTTTGAATTTTCTATTGTTCCAAAGCAGGATTTCTCAATCTTAGCCCTGATGACACTAGTTACATTGGGGGCCAGATTATTCTTTATTGTGGGGGCCATCCAGTGTCTTTCCAGATGTTTTGGAAAATCATTGACCTCTACCCACTTGATAGCATCCTCCAATTATGACAAACAAGATATCTCTAAACAGTGCCAAATGTCTTCTGGGGAGCAAAATCATGACCCCCTACTCTCAACCACTGGATTTACAGTAGACATAATTTATTTATGTAATAAAAATTTAAATATGTGTAGATTGGATCAATCTATAGGTAGATAACAGATAAATGATAGAGATGATAGATAGATAGATAGATAGATAGATAGATAGATAGATAGATAGATAGGAAAACATGGGATATATACAAAACACACAGGACAACCATTGAGAGGCAGATCAGTTGCAAAAACCCTGGGATATGAGCAGCTGAAAAGACCACTCCACTAAGATTTTCTTCTGACTCTTTTCTAGGCTCCTCTAAGATGGAGA
>CM053605.1:5604896-5642568 GCA_028646535.1 Procyon lotor | reverse complement strand
ACTGCGCCGGGCTTGGTTGCTGGGTCCGTGTGCCAGGGCTGCCATCTCTGGGGGCCACCAACGGGTGGCTGAAACCACAGAGAGTTATTTCTCACGATTCTGGAGGCTGGGAGTCTGAGATCAAGGTGTCAGCAGGGTTGGTCTCTTCTTAGGCCTCTCTCTGGGGTTTCTTCCTGAGTGCTCACGTGGCCTTCTTCTCTGTGTGGGTGTGTCCTCATCAATCCTCAATCAATCCTGTGGGATCAGGGCCCACCCCACCGGCCTCATTCTAACTTAATTACCTCTTCAAGCCCCTATCCCTAAATACAGTCACTTTCTGAGGTACTGGGGGGTTAAGACTTCAGTGTGTGAATTTGGGGAGGACACAGGTCAGCCCAGAACACTTGGTGCTCAAGAAGCATAGCTATTAATTCAGTTCCCCAAATGCCTTCTGTCTGCCAGCATTACTCCAGGCTTTTAGAAATTCGTGAAAGAACAAAGCAGACCAAGACCTTATCTGTGTGGCGCTTTATCCTGGGGGTGGGGTGGTGCAAGGGGCAGACCTCACACAGCCAATGTATACAAGTAAATTGTATAGTGTCCTAGAAGGTGATCCATTGGGGGGGGGCGGGGATCAGGAAATATGGGTTGAAATTTGAAGAGCTGATCGGGGTAGGCCTCACTTAGGCAACATTTGACAAAGCCTCCAAGGAATTTGCTCTCTTATTATTATTTTTTATTATTATTCCTAGGCAATCATATCAGATTTAATGGGCTGTGAACCCCCTCATCTCTGCTCACCTCCCCACCCCCCCGCCAGCTCTAGTATTAAAGAAAAGGTCTCCCTGGGACAAAAGATATGACTCTGATGCTTGACTCTGCTCCTTACCAGCTGTGGGATACAGGGCAGGTCACCTACCTTCTCTGAATTGTGACCCCCCCACCTCCCGGCCTCCTCTGGGCCATCACCTCTGTATGGTGGGGTCGGGGTAGACAGCCATCCATGGGCAAAGCTGCTCTGGAGCTGAGATTTCAGAAGGAGCTACCAGATTTTGTGTAGGAAGTGTTGTGTGTCAGTAAGGACCATGTTCGGCTGCAGGGGACTGAAAACTAGAATCACAAGAGCTTACACAATGAAGCGATTTTTTTAAAATCTCTCACAAAAGAAGCAGCTTGAGTCGGCTGTCAAGGGCTGGTCAGCCAGACTCCGTGTCCCCTCCTCCTCCAGTGCACTTAGCACCTGGCTTTTATCCTCATGGTGGAAAGATGGCTGCTGTGCCTCCAGGCATCTAATCTGTCTTTTAGAAAGGTAGACAGGGGATAGGGTGAAGTCAGCAGTCAGAGGTAAAGGGCTGACGAACTTACCAAATGAGTCACTTCCTTTTTTAATATCTCCCCGCTGACTTCCCCTTCTCATTCCATTGGGCAAAACTGGGTCAACATGGCCATCACCAGCTCCAAAAGATCCTACGAAGTATTCTACCCGGGTCTGAGGCTACCCCCACCCCAGTCAGGGTCCTGCTGGTAAGAAGAAGGGGAAACTGGACATCGGGTAGGCGTCCAGCACACTGTTCTCAGCAGAGCTCAGTATTGCAAGGGTGAGGGATGCAGCGAACCCCTGGTGAGGCCAGATTTGGAGCCAGAGCCCAGCCCAGGACTGCCCCCACCCCCCATCCGCAGCCATGGCTCCGGGAGAGGGGCTGCAGGTCCAGAGGGCCTGCGTGGCATGGACAGGCCAGGGGTGGGTAGATTTCCCCCCTCCTCTAACAATGTGCCTTTCCCTCCTTTCCTTTCCTCACGGGGCCCCTGGGAGCCAGCGTCCAGAGCCCCCATTTCTATGGACCACCACTCTCTTATCTCTCACACACACTCGCCACAGGGTCTCCCTGATCCCGGGAGCAAGGTACTAAAGGGTGGGAGATGGAGACCGCCCTTCATCACTGCCTCTTGAAGGTCTTCCCCCTCCACTCTGCCGCAAAGAAGGGACGCAAAGCTGGGGAGCAGGGGTTGTCTGCTAGTTTTATTGTCCTTCCTGGTGAATCATGGTCAGCCTGGCCTTGCTGAGGTCCTCCATCGACGGGCCATGCTAGGTTCCAGCAAATCCCAAGGCTGGGACACACAAGCAAGGTGTCGTGCTGGAAAGGGGATGAAGGCAGTTATGGAGAGAGAGGAACCCCAAATTAGTATTTCAACGGATGATGCCCGTGGGCCTGCGGGCTGCAAGACTGACAGCCATGCAAAGGACGGCTCCGGCTGCCGTTTGCTCAGGCCGAGCCTCTTACGAGAGGGCATTCGGGGCTCGCCCTCATCGCACCTGCTTATGGAAGCCCCCCAGGGCCCTCCTGTCCGCGCTTAGTTGTGCTTCGTTCTCCAGAAAGTTCCACACACCTGCCCTTCAGGAGACATCAGGCGCCCGAGGGCTTGCTTGCGTGACGGTCCCAGAGACTGTGAAAGCCGGAGCTGGTGGCCCAGGAGGGAAGACCCCCGAGAGCAGAGAGGTGAGAAGACAGGACACCAGACGGGGCATGCTGGGCAGAAGGACTGTATGAGTGGGCTGGGGCCGCCGTCATAAGCGCCCCAGACCCCGCGGCTTGAACAAGAGAAATTTATTTCCCCACAGTCCTGGAGGCTACAAGGTCAAGGCCAAGTTGTCAGGGATGGTTGCTTCGGAGGCCTTTCTCCTTGGCTTGTAGCTAGCCATCTTCTCCCCGTGTCCCCACATGACCTTCCCTCTGTGGGTGTCGCCGTCCCAATCTCCTCTTCTCATAAGGACTCTGGTCACAGTGCAGCGGGGCCCACCCTCACTTGACTCTAATTACCTCTTTAAGGATCCTGTCTCCAAAGACAGTCACATTCCAAGGCACTGGGGGTTAGGATGTCAACGTGAAATTGGGGGGGACACAGTTCAGCCCACAAGAAAAACCATGCTGGGGACATCTGAGGCGGGTGGGGACGGGCACTGCATGGGAAAGGGGTGGGGGACACTGAAGATGCTGCCCAGCTCCCCAGCCCCCACTCCTGCCCTCGCCACCCCCGCGGGCCGGCCGTCTCCTCCCACCTCCTCGCCAACGACTCCCATGGTGCCACACTGCTCCTTAGCTCTCAAACCAGCCCCAGGGCCTTCTAAGGCAAGATTAGCTTTTCAAACAACTTCTAAAGCTTGATGACAGCACCCGCTCTTTGCTTGTGGTGACTAATGGGGGAACTTCAGGCAAGGTCAGGAAGGAGGCTGGCACCGGGTGCAGTGGGCGAAGATAGGGTTTTCTGGTTGCCCCTCCCCCAGGGCTCCAGGAAGGTGCCTGTCCAGGCCTCTGCCGGGGGTTGGGTTCGCTCTGACCTGCCCGGCCACATTGCCAGAGGCTGCAGATCTGGGAGGGGAATGAGGAAGCAGAGGAGGAAGGAGTGCCGAGAAGGAGAGGGGGAAGGGCAGGGGCTCCCCCTTCCCTCTCGCCTGTCCCGGCAGGACTGGGGGGCCCCCAGGGGCCCCTGCCGGGAGCCACACCCCCTGCCCAGCCTAGCCCTAAGTGACCCGCTCCGCCTGTGGTGACCCGGGCAAAGCGCGCTGTTCCTGCACACACTCGTGCTTTCTGAAATCTGAGGAGGCTGGGGGGCGGGGGGGTCCTGCCCAGCCCAGGCCCAGCTGGTCGGGCTAATTTTAGGTTTTTCCCCAGCCTGCCTGAGGCCCACTAATCTCCGTCCGCCCCGAGAATGCACATTGATCAGATGGCGCCTTCACTCATGTTTCCCGTGCACCCAGCCTGCAAGGAAGCCCCGTCCTCGGTCTCATTTGCAGCCCTCTTTCACCTGCCCCTGTTGCACCCTTCCAAACAAAGCTGTCCTGACCACCTCCTCCCAGAGAGAGCTCTCCTCCCCCCGCGCCTGGGGCATCCGCGGACTGAAGGCACAGTGGAACCCCTGTTCCCAGCGCGGGCTCAGTACCACACCCCAAATAAGCACTAGGTAATAATGGTTGGAATGAATGAATGAATGACCACTTTATTACACAGCGGGCATCAGGTGCCTCCCAGAAGTTAGGTCCAAAGTTAGCAAATAAGGTCTAATGAGTTCAAAGTTTAAACAAGCCTTGAAACTCCATCTGGAAGGCATAAATCTCTCAGTAAGTCTGGTGGGACCATATTTCCTCCACAAGACCCATCTCCTCATACATCTACCCCCCTGCGAAACCTAAGGAGAGGGACCTAGTCCTTCTCCCTTCTTCCCCCAGACTCCCAGATGTCTACCCAAGACTCGGGGATGACAGGGGCTTTGCAGGGATTCTCAGGGTTTATCCCAAATGTCCCCCCAAAGAACCCACATCTAGAAATCTTAAAAATAAGAGGCTCTCTCATTCTCCTCAAGGGGCTCTTCTTCTGTTGCATAGCAGCCAGGTCAGGGTCCGGTAGCTCCTCGGAAGGTCCAACAGGCTGAGGATGAAGCCAGTGAGAGGCACAGAGGTGGCCCGGAGGTGGACAGCAGAAACCAATGCCTGGAGTGAGCTATCTGTATGTCCAAGTCTTTTTTTTTTTTTTCTTAAGATTTTATTTATTTATTTGACAGAGAGAGAGAGAGAGAGATAGGTAGGCAGAGAGGCAGGCAGAGAGAGAGGGGAAAGCAGGCTCCCTGCTGAGCAGAGAGCCCGCTGTGGGGCTCGATCCCAGGACCCTGAGACCATGACCTGAGCCGAAGGCAGAGGCTTTATCCCACTGAGCCACCCAGGTGCCCCTGTATGCCCAAGTCTTAAAGAACCCTGAAGTATAAGGGGAAATGCTCTCCAACTTCAGGCGTGAAAAGGGAAGTGCCCTAGGCTGGAGCCCAAAACCCCCGGCCAGGAGGGGACAGCTGTTCCTCTTCCCTTATCTTTCCGCCAGACTGGACAGTGGGTTTTCCCCCACGCTTTTATTTGACAATTTCCAAACATAGAAAAAAATGGAAAGAATATACAAGCACTCATGAAGCCTCCATTTAGATGCAACAACTCCTCATCTTTTGCCCGAGTCTCCACCTACCTGTCTTTGAAACATCTGAAAGCCAGCTGCAGACACAGAGACCTAATAGTCTTAATTGCTTTAGCAGCATCTCCAAAGAATTGCCCATTCTCCTGCATAACCGCAAAACCAAGTGCAATGGGTATTTGAATTAAAGCAACATCTTGGGGCTCCTGGATGGCATGGTCAGTTAAGCCTCTGACTCTTGGGTTTCAGCTCAGGTCGTGATCTCAGGGTCCTGATCTCAGGGTCATGAGATCAAGCCCCGTGTTGGGCTCTGCATTCAGCACAAGGTCCGCTTGAGAGTCTCCCTTCCTCTCTCCCTCTACCCCTCCCCTCATACACGCACACATGCTCTCATGCTCTCTCTCTCTCAAATAAATAAAAACATCTTAAAAAAAACCTGTAACTAATATTTTTTTCTAAGTAAAGAAGTTTTGCATGACTCGAAAAATAAGGGAGGGTCAGTGATTACAGAGTAAAATCGTACCAACCCAAGCCTGAATTTGTCCTTAGAAACTTCTAAATTGGGTTCTCATCACAGAAGAACAAGTAAGCCTTTCAGCTCTGCCAATCATCTACCCAGGAAGCCTCAAGGTATATATTTAACAGCAAGCCTGCAAGTCGTGTATTTATACTTCTCGAAATAATGTTTTGCGAAACTGAGACTATTCTACAAATGTATGCCAATCCCACTGTAGGTGCTTCGTAAGTCCAAGTGCAAACTGCCCTGGGCTGGTACCAGATTTTCTGAGCCCGCCGCCTGGGTCGACTGGGGGCTGATTCAGCCTGGGTCGGCCCCAACCCATCCTCTCAAGAATGGCCTCTGTTTACCCAAAGAAGATCCTTTGGTCCCACTGGACACAGCTCTGGCAGCACTGAGACCTCCTTAGCCACTCAGTCCTCTCTTTTCTTCTTATCCAATCCCTAATTTAACTGTAGCCAGTGTCAAAAGTTAGCTCTTATTTGTCCTCTCTTTTCTCACCATGGGTTAGTCTTATTTCCCCAAGCAGAGCCTAACGCCCTCTCCTCTTTCCGCTGCAGCTTGAGCAATTTAGCCAGAATTGGTTATGGACTTCAGGCAGGTAAAGACCAGAATGACCAGAGTCCCTGGCCCCTGGCACGCCAGGGACTGTGCTTAATGCCTTCCAAACACACTCTCATTTAATCCTCACAAAACCCTGCAGCAGAGTCCTAGTATAATCCCCAATGTATAGATACGGAAATTGAGGCTCAGAGAGATGAATAGGAGTCCCACACAACCAATGAGTAGCAGAGGCAGATTCTGAACTGGCTGCTCAGGTCCCAGATTTTTAGGCACTAGGGGCCAGAGATAGGGTGTAGGGCAAAGGGGACCGTGGGGGTCCCCACGCAGATGGGTGGGGGTGGGGCGAGGGAGCAGAACACCGATGATGGGGGGATGGAGCTGCTGAGTCATCTTTGCTATGATTCTCTGTTCCAAGTGGGAGTCTCACTTCCTACAGAGAGAGTCCTACAGAGCACGGGACTCAGTTTCCTCCGTGAGCCTTCTCTCCATCAATACTCGGTAAACACAAGCAGGTATGAAGAAATGCAACTTTATCATCTCCCAAGTAATGTCCAGATGGCAGAGTGCAGGGGAGTGCCTCGACCCACCCATTTGCATCACCTTGACAACTGCAAGCAGTGTGTTCAGGATGTGTCATCACAGCAGATGACCACAGGTAGATAACCCACATTCTTCTGAAACACGAGGGCCAGCTGTGTGGACTCCCGGCGAGACCAGAAAGGGAGCAGAGATGGTTGCACTTGAGATAAGAGAAGAAAAGGCTGCCCCAACAGATTCTACCATTTGTTTGACTCTTACAGGGTTCCAAAAATATGAAGACGGGAACAAAGGAGATCTCAGTTGTTTTCCTCAAAGAGCCAAACAAAACTTTTTTTTTCTTTTGAACAAGAACTTTGTATTTGTACATGAGGAGTGGCTGAGTAGCAAGGTATATATTAGTTTAAAAAAATATTAACGAGAACTTGAACTTTCGCCTTCGTCTGTGCTCCATCTGCCCAGGGAAATTTGGGGATTTGTTTCGGAAGTTAAATTAGGAAAAATATCTAGGTGCCATTCAAGTTCTATGGAGGGAAAAAACGGCCTCGCAAGTCAAGCTATTGCCTTGAGAAAGATGTTCTAAATTACTTCATCTCTCCCTGACTTACCTCCAACTTAGCTTTTAACAAAATGTGTTCTCCCCATCCTGTGTAGAAGTGAGGGAAGAGCCGACCCCCTCCAGCTCAGGAAAAAACTGGTAGCCGAAACAGAGTTGATGAGAAGGGGATGCAGAGCAACTCAATATACGTCCCAATCGGTGGGAGGTGGACAGGATATAAATGAGAGCAAGGTGCAGGGAGAGGGGAGCCCTTCTCCTCCAGCCCTACCCAGCCCCGCTCCCTACTTCCTGCTCAGCTCTCTGGGGAGGGGCTGTCTGTGCCTGTATGGGATGCTGCCACACCTGTGTCAACCTGAGAGTCCAGCAAAGCTCAGCTCACATTTGAGCTCTGCCAAGCCGCACTTGGATCCTGGGGACACAGGCTGGACTTTGAAGGAGCTGCCGTCCAACTGGGGAGCTTCCCAGAGGGGGTCAACGTAGCAAGGGAGTTAGTGCACGAGCAGAACCGCTAGTGGAACCAAGTGCAAGCTCCAGGCTGACCCCAGAGGGGCCCTCTGCCCCGGGGGAGCTAGGTAGGACCAGTCAGAGGTGTGATGCTGCTGGGAGCATTGAGGGGCCACGGAATGGTCTCTGAGGAAGCAGCACCCAGTGTTCAGGGTCATCGCTCCTTGCTGTGCAGAGCTGGCCGGGGACAGGTGGGCATACTTGCATAGGGGCCACGGAGCCTCCCAGACCAAAAGCAACCCAGACCCTGGCCATGAGGCTTTTGACCTTGAGTATCACAAGAGCACCTATGATAGATTGAGGCTGTCCCAAATGAGGATCAGAGGGAAACTCACCATGAGGACAAGTGGTGACGGATCTCGGGGCCCAGGTGCAACACAAGGGTTAGTGACCCTGGTTCCCCCTGGAGTGGCCTTCAGAGACCGCTGCTGAGCACAAGACTGTAAAGTGGCCATTTGGGAAGGCCAGGGTGGGGCTCTTCTGCCATCAGAGCTAAAAGCGGAGCAAAGGTATTCATCCCGAGCAAGAACAAGGAGGCCTTCTTCTTCACCGAGCCTTCTCCCAGCTGCAACTCCCTTGTGGCAGGGGTACGAGCAGCGGCAGCCAAAATGAAGAGTTGGACTGAAATCTCCATCCACTTACTGACCCCCCCCCAACACTGGGAATCCTGTGCCATGCGGAGTGCTAATCTCCAGGTCCTGGCCCCTTCTGTCCCTCCAGTGTCCAAGATCCTGAGCCTCTCTCCTGTTACAGACCGAATCCCAAAGTACCCATAGCTCTATGGTCCAGGGTGATTGGCTGCAGTGAGGGTTGGCCATCCGGCTACTGGGAGAGGCTGCCATATGCCAACAGTCCCGCTCCTGAGTCCCAACACAGAAGTGAGTGCCTGTGTGTCACCCAGCCTTACCCACCCTAAAGAGGGTCACCTATAGCTTTAGCTCTCCTTTCCCCCTAGTCAGTAACTGCCAGCCTGAGCCCACAGCCATTGAAGCTACACCCACATCCAGAAGCCTTCCTACACTGAAGGCAGGGGGGCCAAGCATACACTAGGCTATTCCTTCCTTCTATCCTTTGCCTGTGATGCCCTCTTTCCTCTTTCTATGCAGATTCACGGGCAAATGCTTAGAGATGCAGCTTAGGCATACTGGCTGCAAAAAGTCATCTCCAAATCCCTAAAATGGATTACTTCTCCAGTACCCCAGACAGACTTTGCTCCTAGTGTTTCATTCATTCCTCTAACAAATACTTAAGTACCTACTAAGCACCTGTCCTAGGTCCTGGGGATGCAACAGTGAACAAAAGAACCAAAAACAAAAACAAACACTCCTGTCCTAATGGAAGCTACACTCTAAAGTGTGTGGGAGGAAGACAAAAATATAAATAAGTAAGTAAACTGCATGGCATGTCCGATTCGAAGTTCTGTAAAGATAAACAAAGCAGTAAAGGGGATGAGGCATGGAGAGATCAGTTACGTGTGTGTCTCTCTCACTGTCTGGTGCCAGAGGATAGGCATTTGGTTGTGTTTCCCTTATGCCTGGCCAGCCACCCTACCGGGTGGTCCTCTCCACCAGGGTCGCCTATCTGAGCTGTGGCCTAGATGGAAAGGATACCTATTTCTAGTATAACTGATTTAAAAAATAAAATATGAGAAAGAAACTTCTAGAAAACAGCATTAAAGCTGACTTCTTTTCCCCATGTCCAGAGCCAGCCTCTCCAAGTGGATTACGGTTCCTGTGAAGTTATCTGGGCAGGGCTGTCTGCTAATCATCTGACTATTAGTACTGCATTGTGATTCATATGTTTGTGGAAAATCAGAATTTTGATCGATTGTTTGCCTGAAGCCCTCCTCTTTAAGGGCTCACAGAAATGACATTGGCTCAGTCCCCAGAATTGGTTTCAAGAAAGCCTTGAGTTGGCAGAGGTTCCTGGGGTGGTCCTGGGATCTTGTGGGAGCCATTTAGCCCTTGAGAGCCCTGAGATCCCCTAGGTGTCTGAACCTGTGCCTCCCCTTCCCCAGATCACCCAACTGGTCTCCAAAAAAGTCAAAGCAGGGCTCCCACAGATAGGCACCCTGTGTTTCAGGAGACGACTCTCCAACTCCTACCCCCAATTTTCCCATAAGCCATTCCTGACCTGAGGTGGGCTAATCACTTTCTCCTAGGGATGTGGAGGTGAGTCCCGAGGCCCACAGGTGCTACTGCTTTTTGGAAGCTAGCTCGGAGGCAGTGCAGCTGGGAGGGGACATAGAGTTTGTGACGGCACCTACAGGTAACACAAAACTCCACAGACTGTCAATGGGACTGCGGAGTAAGTGTGCAGAAGGGTGGGGGCTGTGAGAGAGAGACAGAGAGATGGAGATAGAGGGAGGCTGGGTCTGATTACCTACACAATGTGCCGTGATCCGTGAGTGGTAGAGGCATGCCCAGAAGAGGGGCACGTGGCCCTGCCTGAGGACACCAGACAGGTAAAGCTTCCTGGCAGAGAGGCGATGCCCAAGGTGAGCACTGATGATGAGTAAGCATGAGGCAGGGAGGAAAGAAGCAGAAAAGAGAGTTTCAGGCTATGTGTATCAAAATTGAGAGGTATGAGGCATCATGGCGTATACCGGGAAGCTCAGTGAGTCTGGAATGACTACGAAGGGAGTAAGGCTGAAGAAAGAGCAGGAACTGAGACCCAAGGACACATAACCCATCCTGAGGAACTTGGCCTTGGTGGCCAGCCACGTGGTGATGTTCAGGGGGCAGCTAGAGATGTAATCCATAGCTGATGGAATGATTTATTAAACATTAGAAGCAGGGGCACCTGGGTGGCTGAGTGGGTTGAAGCCTCTGCTTTCTGCTCAGGTCATAATCTCAGGGTCCTGGGATCGAGCCCTGCATCGGGCTCTCTGCTCAGCAGGGAGCCTGCTTCCCCCTCTCTCTCTGCCTGCCTCTCTGCCTACTTGTGTTCTCTGTGTGTGTGTGTCAAATAAATAAATAAATAAAATCTTAAAAAAAAAAAAACATTAGAAGTAGGAAGGCTGAAGATAGATATCCAGAATATATGATTTCTTATATGATATATATGATATATATATCAAGATATATATGAAGATATATATTAAGAGGTTATAGAAATTCTTTTTTTTTTTTTTTTTAAGATTTTATTTATTTGACAGAGAGAAACACAGTGAGAGAGGGAACACAAGCAGAGGGAATGGTAGCGGGAGAAGCAGGCTTCCTGCTGAGCAGAGAGCCCGATGCGGGGCTCGATCCCAGGACCCTGGGATCATGACCAGAGCTGAAGGCAGACGCTTAACGACTGAGCCACCCGGGCACCCCAGAAATTCTTTTTTTTTTTTTTTAAGATTTAATTTATTTATTTGTCAGAGCGAGAGAGAGCACAAGCAAGGGGAATGGCAGGAAAAGGGAGAAGCAGGCTCCCCACTGAGCAAGGAGTCTGACACAGGACTAGATCCCAGGACACTGGGATCATGACCTGAGCCTAAGGCAGACACCCAACCAACAGAACCACGCAGGTGTCCTGAGGTCATAGAAATTCTAATGCGGATGAGAAACGAGGCAGAATGTGGGGGGAAATAGCACAATACTGAGCGCAGAACCTTGAGGAGTAACACTTAGATCTCAAGACCCTGAGCCTCCATCAGGGACTCTCAGAAGAACTGGTTAACAAGTAGAAGGAGTGACAGGTGAGAAAGAGACTATCTTGGACACCAAGGAAGTGGGAAGTCCCAAGAATGAGATCATGGTCACCAGGTCAAATCAACAAAGCAGTCCAGGAAGATAAAGAATGACATACTTCCAGTGGGCTTGATCAAGTGGAACTCACTGGGGACTTCTGGAAACAGTTGTAGATGCAGAGTGCATGAATGGGATTCGATGAGTGGCGGAGGCCTTCCCCGTAGTGAGGATGACTCTTTCATTAAGCTCTGGGCACAAGGAAAGGAAAGAGGGAGTACAAGGTCAAAGGAAGGTGCTTTGGAGGTGGAGGGAAGTTTGAGCATGTTTCCACGTGGAGGGTAAGCCAGGAGAAGTTGAAGGCATCACAGGGTGATAGGAGTGGATGGAGCAAGTCCTTGAGGCACCAGAGGGAACAGAATCAAGTGGAGGGGTTGGACTTGACCCTGAGGAGGGATACCTAATCCCCAGAGACAAGGGTGGGTAGAAGGGTGTTGTGTGAAACACAAGGGAAAGCGAGATAACCAAGCTGTAGCACCATTGCATTCCATCCAGGGTGAACTTGGGAGAGAAATATTACGAAGAGCTTACCTGAGGATCCTGACCCTTTCTGAAGGGAGGCCAAAATAATCTCCCAATTCCAAATCAATGGCACCCTTTCCCCATCACTCTGGGATCAAGGAAGGATCAGAGTTCTGCTCAGAAAATGGGCAGTTTGTATCAGATATTTTGGGCATGGAGTAGTTCAAGGTGATAACAAGGTCCAGGATTTAGATGTGGTCTGCTGCTGAAACGAAGCAGAGGTATGAGTCGTCGGAATTGAGACATCAGAGAAATCTGAGGCTAGGCTCCCAAACAGGTGTATCAAGTAGGAAAGACATTCAGCTGCAGGCAACAGAAAATGAGTACAGCGGCTTACATGAACAAGGAGGTATACATAATACAAAGTCCAGAAATTGACAGATGGGGACGCCTGGGTGGCTCAGTTGGTTAAGCAGCTGCCTTTAGCTCAGGTCATGATCCCAGGGTCCTGGGATCGAGTCCCACATCAGTCTCCTTGCCCAGCAGGGAGCCTGCTTTTGCTTTTCCCTCTGCCTCTGCCTGCCTCTCTGCCTGCTTGTGCTCTCTCTCTCTCTCTCTATCTCTCTCTGACAAATAAATAAATAAATAAAATCTTAAAAAAAAATTTCCTTTAAAAAAAGAAATTGACAGATGTTAATGATAGTTCAATAAACACTTGATGACAGAATGACCACCATCATCCATTTCTTCATGGATCAAAGATGGCTGCCCCTGCTCCAGCCATCACATTTGTAGTCAAGGAGGGAAGAAGGAGAAGAGGTGGCACCAGCCATAACAATAACAGTGTTCCCAGTTATTAGGAAAGCAAAAGCATTTCCAGAAAACACTCCCTCACCCCCAGGAGATCCCCGCCTAGCTCTCTCGGAGGTAATGGAGTCACATGGTCTTCCCTGGCTGTAAGATAACCAGAACCGGGAATGAGACTGCCACGGTAGATTTACATCCTGAGGCTGGGCACACTGCTGCATGGAACTAAATTCAAGGAAGAAGTAGAGACTGGATATGGGTTAGGCAAACATGCAACCCGTGGCAACAGGTCTTGTCCTGCTCCAGAAGGTTAAGACTGAGGCCTGTGAGGGACAGAATGGGGAGGAGAGCAACAGGAAGGTGGTCAGAAGCCAGAGCTTCTGGGTCCTTGGACTCCAGGCTCAAGTTCACACTGTGTTTAAAGGGGAGCTCTTAGCAGGATTTTGGCAGGTGTGTGACAGGTAGAGCTGCCCTCAGGGAAATGGAAGAGCCAACTTGGTCAGATGTAGCAGGGAGGCAGGAAGGGACCACAGCACCAGTTCAGGTGGGTAACACAGACATGTGAACTGAGCGACTCAGGCGGATGTGTTAGACTGCTCTATTCGCAAGAGGAAGTCAAGGCCCTGTGGCACATCATGAGAGGAGGCTCAGGTCTGAACAGCCCTCTGCAGGCCTCACTGTCCCATCCCTCCAGCCTCTTCCATATGCACCATGGTCCTCTCAATTGATGCCAGGCCTCTTGGCCAGCTACCCTGAGGTTCCCGTCACAGCACTCAGGTTCTATGTCCCAGCAATGCTGAGTAAGAGCTTCCCAGGTTTCCTGTCCCCACCTCTCCCCAGGGCCCTCCAGTCCCACTCAAAAAATAGACATAGCAACACAGAGGGATAGACTATGGGCAAGACACAGGGTGTGAGGGGCCAAGAAGGGTGGGAGGGCAAAGCTGACCCCATTTCAAACCTGGCTGACCCGTCCTACAGGCCATGACAGTCCAGGGGATTTGAGAAGCAGTAGCATCCCAGTGTGTGGCCTGGATGTCAGGTTTTGCCTCAGATGAGCCTGACAGGGAGTAGATGAGCCACCATACTGAGCTCCCCTTGCCCCTCGGCCCTGTATCCATTTCATCAAATGTGTCCTACAGCCTCGAGCCACAGGACCTTTGCACAAGCTATCAGTCTACCTGGAATGCTCCTCCCCACTTGTTTTCCAAGTTAACTCCCACTCTTCCTTTTGACCCTGGCTTAAATATCACTTCCCTAAGAATGCCTTTCCTGACTCTTTGCCTGATCAATTCTTTCCCTGGTTTCCCTCATAGGAACATGTGATTCTGTATCGATTAAGGTAATTACTATCAACTACTCAGTCAAACCTGAGGTCTCCGTGAGCAAGCACAGCAAAGGTTGATTTCCCCTAACTGTAAATTTCACTGTGGGGTGGGTAGCCCTCCTCGATCCTGTAGCTACACCATTTGGAACACAAGGTGCCCAAGGTCATCAAGGCAGAGCAAAGACAGTTGAAAGAGACAGACTAGTTCTCAAAGTCTTTCTGTGGAGGCCCCACACAACACCCCAGCTCAAGGTCCTTGACCAGAATTAATCATATGGCCCCAATCTAAATTGTAAAAGAGCTGGAAAAAGTACGGGAATACACAGAATATTTGGGGAGCATTATCTCTGCACAGCTTTTCCCGAGAACCTTTTATTGCAGTTGTCATTTTACATCTATCTCCAAGTTTCTTAGATGACATCCGTGTCTCTTACAAGGCTATGAACCCCATAAAGGCAGGAATCGTGTGTGTGTTGGCTTATAGTCAGTTGTCAGCATACACGCACATAGTAGCTACTCACTAAATAGGAAGAAACCGAACAATCAGTCAATCAATCGATGGAACAAAACGGCAATGGGCACGGAAGTTGGGAGTTCACCTCTGGAGACAGAGCATCAGTCAAGAGAGGTGAAGTTGAGTTAGGGATTAGAGGAGCAGCTCATTTTGACAGAGAAGAGCAAGAAGATCTGATAAGGAGAGGTGTGCGTGGATTATCCCCACATCTTCTAACTTCCTAAATCCGATTCGGTTAATCCACTTGCCCTGCAGGGGCCCCTGGCTGCCTGGGGCTGTGGGAGAGAGGAGAAGGTCGCATAGCCTTCACGGACACCCACTCCTTCCCCTCTGACCTACCGAGAGTCACGTGGCCGCAGCAGGAGGGGCAGTCTCTATAATTAGGAGCCCTGCAGAGGGGAAGCTGTCGCAAAAAAGCAGTTGTTTTAGCTCGGTTAGCAGTCTGGCTAACTTAGAGGGGAGGCTCTGTTTTCGAAGACAGATGGCCTAGAAAGTGGTCACTGATGACGGTCAGGCAGGGCAGAAGAAACCGCTCAGGAAAGCAAAGCCTTCGAACCTCCCAAGAGGTAGCGGACTCTAGAACAATCTAAACTCAGCTCTGCGTCTTATCAGCTCTGTGGTTCTGGCCACATTACCCAACTTCTCTGTAAAATTCTGTCATCAGTTCTGACATGAACTTTTTTTTTCCTTCACAAGTTAACACCTCTGAAATTAGGATGCAATTCGCAATCAGCGACAGGTTACCATATAGTTGATTGTAATTTTTTTTAATGTTACATGAAGTAATGGTGGGTCTTACAACCAGGGTGTGCTGGGTCTGATGAAATACGGTATTTCCCTTTCATTTTTGGATCAGCAATCGTGTAGGTAAAGCCTCTGGCATCGGACCTGAGCATAATAGAGACTCGAGAAAAAAATTGCTATTTTGACCCTATTACTTCAAGATATTTAAACACATCTTCAGAGTCTCTGTGAATTGTTTGACTCCTAGCCTCAGACTCTGTAAGGGCCATAGGATGTGTCCTTTCAAGACTTGACTGGTGTGCTCTGGTTTTGCAGGTGGGATTGGAATTCAAAGCTAGAAGCCTAGGGGAGGGAGAAGGGCAGAGGGAATTAAGCAAGAGGACAAATGAAAGATGAAATACTAATTGATCACTTCACTGAACCTTACAAAGGCAATTGAAATGTAGGAGATACTGGTTCCTAGCCCAGGAAAGGCAAATGATGGAGCCTAAGGACTGATTCAGTAAGGAGCAAAGAACACCCAGAACAAATCATCCTTAGCCTCGGAGAATCAGACCTGAAAGAATCAAGAAACTTTGATTATGAACTTTGATTATTTATAAAGTTGTGAGTTGAAAAGGTTCAGCTTTTTCTTTTCTTTTTTCCTTTTAATTGGAAAGATAGAGACCGTTGTTTGATGCAAAGCTCCCTAATGATTTTTTAAAAAGATCTTACTTATTTTATTTGACAGAGAGAGAGAGAGATCACAAGTAGGCAGAGAGGCAGGCAGAGAGAGAGGGGAAGCAGGCTCCCCGCTGAGCAGAGAGCCCAATGTGGGGCTCGATCCCAGGACCCTGAGATCATGACCTGAGCAGAAGGCAGAGGCTTCAACCCACTGAGTCACCCAGGTGCCCCTCCCTAATGACTTGTAAAGAAATGGAAGAACACTGTTGGGTACCTGGCAGCAGATCTGGAAAGAATGTCTGATTTTTACCTCTGGCTCAGAATCCAGCTCTTTCCCCCACTTATCGCCCACCCCCCTGACACACACACACATAAGCAATATGCTCAATTTGGATTGTATCAATTTTGTTAAAATTTTGTTAGTATATGAATAGCTCGGTGTTTGTACTTGACTTTAATATTTGAATGTTTAAGATGGGATTGGGAGGGAGACAAACCACAAGAGACTCTTAATCTCCTGAAACAAGCTGAGGGTTGCTGGGTGGGGGGAGGGATAGGGTGGCTGGGTGATGGACATTGGGGAGGGTATGTGCTACGGTGAGCGCTGTGAAATGTGTAATCCTGGTGATTCACAGACCTGTGCCCCTGGGGCAAATGATACATTATATGTTAACCAAAAAAAAAGGAAAGGAAATTTAGCAATAGTGCTCAAGTTGGTTCTGAATTAAACAGTGTATGCATTAAAAAAATTTGAACGTTTAGATTGGTTTTTTGAAATCCTTTTTGTAAAAGGGTTTCATTACTTAATGGAGTAGGGTAATATTTACAGTAAGATCAAGGTTTGATCTGTATTGATCTAGAGAAGTTCTGCAGGATGTCAAATGTTTATGGTTTTGCAGGTCCCAGTTTTAAGAATCAGGGAAGGACATTAAAATACCAAGATAAATAAGCTTACCAAGACATTTGTGTAAGTAGTGACTCAGGATATTCATTATTGGGGGGAGAATTATTAATGAATTATTCTAGGGGTAGAATTGTCAATTGCTGTGTTACCTTGATGGCTGAATAGAACTTATTCTGTGCTCAGTTTTGTTTACAATTAACCATATGATATAAGTGTGGCCAATTCTGCTCAAGGAAAGTATAAAGTTGTATGACAGAATTATATTCAGAAAATACAGATGATACAAAAGTGCAGAACTGAGTTTTTGATCATAAGATAGCTTGGCAAGTAACAACATGTTTATAAATAATGTCTATGATGTAATTTGTCCTTTAATTTAATCAAGATGCTTTTTCTTTTTCTTTTCTTTTCTTTTATTTTATTTTTTCAGTGCTCCAAGATTCCAAATGGTTTATGCACCACACCCAGTGCTCCATGCAATACGTGCCCTCCTTAATACCCACCACCGGACTCCCCCACTCCCCTCCCTTCCAAAACCCTCATTTTGTTTCTCAGAGTCCACAGTCTCTCATGCTTTGTCTCCCCCTCCAATTTACCCCAATTCACTTTGCCTTTCCTTCTCCTAAAGTCCTCCATGTTATACCTTATGCTCCACAAGGAAGTGAAACCATGTGGTAATTGACTCTCTCTGCTTGACTTATTTCACTCCGCATAATCTCGTCCAGTCTCATCCTCGTTGATACAAAAGTTGGGTATTCTTCCTTTCTGATAGCTGCGTGACATTCCATTGTATATATGGACCACATCTTCTTTATCCATTCGTCTATTGAAGGCAAGGTGCCTTTTCTTTAGAGATAATTTTGTCAAAACAGTCAGCGATGGAACTTACATTTGAAACACTGAGATGGAAATTGGGCTATTTTGGTGTAATTTTAATTGAAAACATTCCATAGGGTTAGGGTTAATTTGCTTGGTAATTTTGATGGGGGCACACAATGATCATCAGCGAACTCAATGGGAGTTTACGTTTTTAGCGGTATCTCATCTACCCATAACCTGGCCTGTGTTCTGGGGTGGTTTGTGGTGAAATCACCATAAAATGGGGATGACCAACTGGACCCTTGGGATCAGCCCAGCCTGCAGACAATGGACACTTAGTGAAGATGTTACACTGTTGATACTTTATATTTCTTGAAAGTAATTTTTATTTATTAATTTGAAACTTGGTTACTGCTTAGTCAGTACCTATCCCTCCACTGGTTCTAGAAACGGCTGGAAATGGATTTGCACCATGCTGGGGGTGGCTGGGAGAGTGTGCGGCGGATTTGGAAAGGTATGGCTGCAGGCACTGGGGTGGGCAGAAGCTGCACCAAGACTGTGACTTATACACGGATCCTCAGCCTGGAAGAAATCAAGCTTCAGTTTGATAAACTCGATCTGGGCCATCTCCAGCATATTTTATGTACCTTATGTACCGTTCCTTAGACACTGTGGCAGTACAAATAGCATCTTCTGCATGATCCTAAAATAGCTGGAGATACTGCAGCTCCTTCTTGGGGTCCCCGCTGGCAAGTGGACGCCAAGTGCCAGGTTCATCCGCTGCGTCCTAGCTGCACCAACCCAGGCACGTGCCATGGAGCGCTGTCACCCAGGCTCTGCTTGGACTAGGAAGAGCCTGTCTTCTGCACCATTCTAGGTCTGAACAATCCTCTCTGGAGGGAGTGGGACTAACCCACAGTGGCTGGCAGCTTCCCCAGGCTCTCTTCCGCTGTTGCAGAATCTCGAGAAGGCTGATCTCCAGCCAAGGCTGCTGTTGGAGTGTCGGCCTGTATGGTCCTGATCCCCGGATCTCTTCCAGAAGGTAAACCACTGCTCAAATTGGCAGAGGTCCCTGATCGCCCTTCTGTGGGAGGTCAGGGATGCCTCTACTGGTGGGGGCTTGTCCCACCTGACATCCCTGACTCTTTTTTTTTTTTTTTGGTAGAGAATGAACTGGGCAGAAGATAATGAGCTAGTAGAGCTCTCCATCTTCCTGCCTTCCTGACCAGCCTGGCATGCATTGCCTGGGGTGGGTCAGGGGTTTCCTATGTAGGTATTATAGGCGGCCTCCTGCCACACCTCCCTCACGGGTACACACATTCACACTTATTCTCACACATACTCGTTCACCAGTATGCATTTCACACTCACATCCTCACCACCAAATGGGCAAACCACCCAAGGGAACCATGCATGGCACATTCCTCAGCTTAATAGATGCTCCTTCCCCTCCCTCCCCTGCCAGCCCCCCAGGGATAATATCATTCACCAGGAATTAGGACTTAACCCTACACCCTAAAGCCTGGCAGAGAGGATCTGGCCACCTACAGGATTACAGGTACTATAGTCTTTGTCAGGACAGATTGCAGGGTGTCAAAGAGCCTTCTGAACTCTAGTCCCCACCAGTATGGACAGCCAGCCAGCACAGATGAGTCCCTGCTACTGGGGTGCCCCACTGCTGCCAAGAGTATGCCCATGTGCCCATGAGCTGCTCAACTGCTACCTACAACCCCTGTTGGAAACCCCACCTAACTGCAAACCCTTGGCTGGCATCCCTTCCCCCAAATATATATTCAAAATACTTGAGGATAACTTGACCAGGTTTCTGTAATCAGATAGCAAACCTATTTGAATTATAAAAATTTTCTGTTTACTATAGGTATCCCCAAACTCCCTTTTCCATTACCACCTTGTCAATGGACTTCCTCAAAATGAAAGGACTATTATGTGGACCCCAAATTGAGCACAAGTTCCTCAGGAAACCATGGATTTTTTCTCTTCTGTCCTCATCAAGGTAATCCTGACTCAGCCCACCCATGTCTGCCTGATGTAGAAGCTTCCAACCATGTATACGGGCCCACCATATTGCTAGGAAACTTATGCTCTTTTTTTTTTTTTAAGATTTTATTTATTTATTTGACAGAGAGAGACACAGCAAGAGAGGTAACACAAGCAGGGGATGGGGGTGGGAGAGAGAAGCAGGGCTCCCTCCCAACAGGGAGCCCAATGTGGGGCCTGATCCCAGGACCCCGAGATCATGACCTGAGCCAAAGGCAAATGCTTAATGACTGAGCCAGCCAGGCGCCCCAAAACTTCTGCTCTTATGCCTGTTTTTCATAGACTCCAGTTCTCTGTGAAGCCAGTCCATGTCCTGAGGCTTTATGGCTTGGAAAGATGAACTCAATGGATACAGGCATTGATGGGCCTTGAAGGCCAACTGCTATGGCTTGAAAGAATTCAAAGAGACAGGCAAACTCAGCCCTGGCCGCTTGGAGTGGGCACTTGACCTTCAGTGATAGACACTTTCAAACAACTAGCCTAGGTAACCCCTCGACAAAAACCATTTCATACCATCCCAAACCATAGGAGCCAGCTGACTCCTAACTTGAGGAAGATCCTCTATTCTGAAAAAAACTGTAGCTATGATCAGCCCCCTACAACAGATTGTTGCATCCAGCAGCCCCTGGATGATGCGGGGGCTGCATCCTTCTGTAGGGGCTTCCAGGGTGCAGAGGATAAGGGAGGCTTGCTCTGCCGTGGAGCCCTCACCAGCACGTTCCTTGAGGAAGAGCCAGAGCACAGGGATGGATTGCTGCCAGGACGCCAACCCAGAAGGACCCAGATATCAGGTCTTCCGGCAGAACATGCTTCAAAGTAAAGGTGAGGCCCAGAAAGATCCTGAAGCCTTCTTTATCCATCTCAGATGCCAGAGGCCCCTGAGAGACTGGACTCTGGCGATCTTGGCCCCTTGAATTGCTGGTGTTACGGATGGCATCACCAAGATGATGAGCATGATCTCCTGGACCAGAGTTCCGCTTCCAGCCATCATAGTCCCTACTCATCAAGGTCAGGTTCTAATCCACTGGTCCTCAGTTGGCACCTCAATTCTGGAGGCATAGTTCAAAGCTGAATATGTGCCCGATCCATTTTTCTGTCCCTTGCTTTTGTTTAAAAAAAGTGAGCTTAAAAAGAGGTCCTACAGGGGCGCCTGGGTGGCTCAGTCGTTAAGCATCTGCCTTCAGCCCAGGTCAGATCCCAGGGTCCTGGGATCGAGCCCCGCATCGGGCTCTCTGCTCGGCAGGAAGCCTGCTTCTCCCGCTACCATTCCCTCTGCTTGTGTTCCCTCTCTCGCTGTGTTTCTGTCTGTCAAATAAATAAAATCTTTTAAAAAAAAAAAAAAAGAGGTCCTACATTGCTATACACAGAGCTGATTTTCAGCCAGAATCCATTCCACTCAGTAGGTGCTTGTGGAGTTCCAGTTGTTAAATATTTTTAATATGACCACTGGCTACACATCAGTCAAGCATGACCTATTCTCTTGCCCGGACTCTGATGAGTTTTCTGACTGTGCCAGTCTTCATATGACCCAGAACCCACTTTGCACAGGAAGTACCAATTTCCAGCACTGAAACGTCTCCCCAGACCCAGGCACCGCCCTCTGCTGGAAGACAGCACAGAGAATGTGGAAGGACCCTGAGAATTCCCCGGGGACCCCCTGGTTATCACTGGCCCGGGGGGGACCTCCCTCCGGACATGTTCGCTTCACCCAGGGGGTCGGATTCTGGCATGTCGGAGGAAAGCCCACCATAAATGTCTAGAGCCTTCAGGCTACAAGAGAGATAATTGCAGAATGGTGGCATCATCTGGACATCTCACCTTCTCAGCGACATGTCCCCGCTGCGATTGGGGAGGCCACTCTCTGATTGCGGTAAAGTTGCAGAAGCAGCGGCTCCTGTCACATGCTGCCTCAGTCACCCCTGACTCTGCACATTCTACTCAGGGAAGTGGAGCCTTCCCTGCCTGCCCCCGCTCTCCCAACAAGAAGAGGAATGAGAGGGGTCAGAGTTGGCTAAAGGCTTACATTTTATTTATTCTTTTTTTTGGCCAGTCTTATCCCCTGGACTTTCCCTCTTTGGGGCCTCCCCTCCACCTCCACCCCAGCTTATAGAGCTGCCCTTTGACATTTCTGACTTTCAGGCTCACTCTTGACCTTCATACTGGCCACTCGGACAGCTCCCCAGACCTGATCGGCACCTGTGCTCTGCCCGGCCCCTGTCTGCTGCCTCAATGGCATTTCCTCTTTCCGGGGTGTGTCTATGCCTGGCTGAGCTCGGGAGCATTTCTTCTTGTCCCCCTTCCACAACTCCACCAGCACCCAAGGTATCTGGGGGCACATGTCCTTCTCTCGGTTTGCTCATGTCTTGAGCTGTTGAAAGATTGGATGCCATAGGGTTAAATCACAGGCGGGCTGAATTTCAGGGCACACGTGGTTCTGCCTCAGCAGGACAGTCAGAGGTGATGCACTGGCTGCCACCAAGCAGGGGGGGGGGTCCTCTCTGGAGCTGCGAAAGGCAAAATTCACCTGATAATTAAGAACGTAATTAATTTATTCTGGCTATTGCAGTAAAAAGCACATTAGTAAGGAACACATCAAAGAAAAGGAAGGGGGCCTGGAATTTCATAGAGGCAGATAAACAGGGGGGTCATCTTGGAGTCTTATGGGAGTCACAAGAAAGGACGGAGATGAGACCTGTCTTGGAAACACTCAGGGCCGTGTGGTCCTTTGTGGTTAGCTGGTTTCCCATTTCCGTTTCCTCCACAAAGTGGGGGAGGGGGGTTCTTAAGCATCATGGTTGAGGCTGTGCAGGGCTCAGATGAAGTTCAACATTGTCAGAACCACCTTTTTTGTTCAAGAAGAATATTGTCACTGAGTAACTCAGGTAGTCATTACACTTCCCGAGTGGGATAAAGCAAGGACTTTTAGGAAATTGTCCCTCCAGGATTCTTGCTGGTGTCATTCCTGCAAAATTGGTGAGCCATTTCTTAAGAAGTGGGACAAAGGTCAGTGGTTTTAAGGTCCTAGGGATCAGGCCCTAAGGAGAGAAATAATGCTATAGCAGTTGTATTAGAGTAAGGAGCCAGGAGTTAAACCTTGAGAATTAACCAGTCCAGTGGATTCCAGAGGTCCACGGAAGAAAAGCTCAGCAATGTCACTGAGTTAGCTTGACACTAAGATGGCCATGCTCTTGGTGGTGTTGTCCGTAGTCTTCAAAAACATGTGTGACCCAAGCGTTTTTGTCGGACTTCCCTAGTGACCCAGTGGCAGCTTGTCCAGGGAGAATTCCAGCCCATGCATGGTCTGCCGTAGTGCTGGGTCCGTTGAGGTTAGTGCCAAGTTATGGGGCTTCAGCTCAAAGAGCTTCTTCGGATTCTGGGGGAAAGGCCAGCTGCAAGGCAATCAAGTGTGCTTCGATGACAGTCGCTCTAGTCTGCAGCTGACCGCCCATGCTTTCGGGGAAGCATCAGAGAAAAACACACAAAAAAACTATCTGCACCTGACAAAATAAAATGGCTATGGTTAACTTATTGCTGACAAGGGGCGCCTGGGTGGCTCAGTGGGTTAAAGCCTCTGCCTTTGGCTCGGGTCATGATCCCAGGGTTCTGGGATCAAGCCCCGCATCAGGCTTTCTGCTCAGCAGGGAGCCTGCTTCCCTCTCTCTCTGCTCTGCCTCTCTGCCTGCTTGTGATCTCTCTCTCTCTGTGTCAAATAAATAAATAAAATCTTTAAAAAAAAAAACCTATTGCTGACAATTTTCTTTTTTTTTTTTTAATTTAAGATTTTATTTACTTGAGAAAGAGAGAAAGCACAAGCAGGGGGCACAGCAGAAACTGAGGGAGAAGCAGGCTCCCCACTGAGTAGGGAACCCTATGTGGGGCTCAATCCCAGGATCCTGAGATCATGACCTGAGCAGAAGGCAGACACTTAACCGACTGAGCCACCCAGGCACCCAGCTGACAATTTTCTTAAGTGTAAGATCTCTTGGGTGTTCATAACAGAAACAATGCAATTGACAAAGACGTTTGGTCATTTACGAGGTTATTAATAATATTAATAATAAGCTTAGTTCAGAAAGCCTTGTAGACAAAATAGTAACACCATGACTAACTCTATTTTCAAAGAGAAGCAGATATTATACTTAATTTATAAAAAAGGGAGGAACAGGGGCACCTGGGTGGCTCAGTTGTTAGGCGTCTGCCTTCGGCCCAGTTCAGATCCCGGGGTCCTGGGATAGAGCCCCGCATCGGGCTCCCTGCTCGGCAGGAAGCCTGCTTCTCCCGTTACCATTCCCTCTGCTTGTGTTCCCTTTCTCGCTGTGTTTCTCGCTGTCAAATAAATAAAATCTTTAAAAAAAAAAAAGGGAGGAACATAATCTTTACAGAAGAAAAAAATCTTCAGATATAACATGGAATAATCGTCACCTAGTATTCCGTAAATTTATCCGATATAGAATACACTAGGAATATATAAAGAATATCAAGAAAAAAGACTCTGGAAATCTGGAGTAAGTTCTAAACATGTACATATGAATATAACTCCACAGTTATGTGATAGGACATCCAGTGGAAGAGCTGCCCCCCTCCCCTGAAGATGTTGGTTTCAAATGAAGGAAGTTGTAAGCAAATTACCATTTGGAGACCCTGCTGACATTCTGACCGACAACGTCCTCTATGGTTGGCTCCCATCAGCTACAGCAGTGCCAAGAAACGTTAGGGCCAGTGAGGGCGTCGGTAAAGCTCTGGCAATTTCCCACACAACTAGCAGTTCTGGAAATCTGAACGCAACTACATATTACCGATTTAACCTGGGACAGGATAAGTAGCATCTCTTCTCACACAACTCATCAATAGCAACCCTTAGATAAACCCAAATACTTCCTGGCATTTCTCTTCTTACAAAATGAAAGAACAAATCATGTGTGTGCTTTTTTCCTTTGGGAAACCTCAAAGACGGTTCTAAGTGCAAAAGGTATCACTCAGGATCAACTTGGGGCAGGCAAAATATCAAAAGTTGTCAGGAGATTTGAATACCTGAATAAGGCAGGATCCCGCATTTCTGAGAAATAGTACTTGGCTACTTATTTAAAGTGACAATAAAGGATTTAAAAAATAAACAGAAAGGGTAACATGATTGTAAAGAATCGTAGCTCTTTCTCAAGCGAGAGAATTTTGTTCTTTTTTAAATAATCAAGGACGTCAGAAAGTCAGCATAAACCATAGAAGGTTCTGGTAAAGCACACAATCTTTGTTACCTCGGCCAACTACCCAGAAGGTGAAGAATCATCTAACTACCTCATATTCATTTCCTATTGCTGCTCTAACAAATTACTGCAAATTAAAGAGCGTGAAACAATATAAACATATTGTAGTGCTAGAGGTCAGAAGTCCACGATCAGTCTCAAAGTTAAGGTATCAGAAAGCTTCTTCTTGGAGACTTTAGGAGACAATCTATTTTTTTGCCTTTTCCACCATCGAGCAGTCTTTTTCACTCCTGGCTCCAGGTCACTTCCTCCCTCTTCAAAGTCAGAAGCACTTTATCTTTCAATGTTCTTTTGCTTCCATTGTTATATGACCTTTTTCTCATTCTGACTCTCCTGCCTCCCTCTTATAAGGACCCTTGTGATTACACTGAGCTCAGCAGGTGAGCCAGGATAATCTCCCCCATCTCAAAGTCCTTAATTTAATCTGCAAAATTCCTTTTGCCATGTAAAATAGCACATTCACGGGTTCCAGAGACTGGTCTGTCGCCATCGCCATCGTTAGGGGGTCATTGTTCGAACGACCACAAACCTCTCCAGAAGGGCAGACCAATAATTTTCTCATTTTAACAGGGGAAACCAAATTCTTGTTTGCCACCAACCTGTTGGATGCTAAAGCTCTTTTTGAAAATCTTCCAAATAAACCCATCCAGCCAGCTTTAACCATCACAAATACTATTCTCCTTTCTAGAACCTTCTAGAAATTTCAATATCCACCCCTGAGGAAAATAATACATTATATGTTAATTTAAAAAAATTTTTCAATATCCATTCCAGTTACATACTATGCTTTCTAGTTTCTCATTCTGGAAAATCAGCCATTTTACCCTAGAACAAAACCACTCTTTTTCCTCAATAAAACACATCCTGCATACCTCAATTCCTGGGAATTCCCCCTTATGTCATTTAGCCATCCTTTCCCTGGACCTCTCTTTTTTTTCTCTATGGCAAAAAAGGAGCCCTCCTTCTGTGCGCTCTTAAAACCTCTTCCCAATGGAAGGACCTCAAGGTATCTGTGATAATTTCTCCTTCCTGCACCTTTAGCTTCTTCTTTAGTGGTTCCTTCCCATCAGCGTTTAAAGATGCTCATCTCTGCTCCCCTCGGGCCCTCTCTTGGCCAGCCCTTCCTCTCCACCTTCCTGCCTTGGAGGGGCTGCCTACGCTTATTACTTCCATACCTTATCTCCCATTCACACCTTAAACCCACTGCCATCTGCATCCTCTCCCTCCACTGGTACGGCTCTCTCCAAGGTCACCAGGAGCCCTCCCGTTGCCACATCCAACTGATGCCTTCCAGCCTTTATTACTTGATCCCACGGTAGCTCTGGACTCTCGCCTAGCCTCTCTCTGGAGACGTGCTTGTGGTTTTCCTCCTGTCCTCGGATGGCTCCTAGCCCGTGTCCATCTGAGCAAACAGCTCTACTGTCTAATCAGGCGCTCATGTCAAAACCCTGCTTTTCATCCTATGGTCTCTTCATCTATATCCATCAAGTTACCAAGTACCACCTTCTAAAAACTATTTTTTTCTAACTGATTCATTCCTCTCCAGGGCCCCTGCCACCATCTTAGCTGAGGCCCCGTTTTCCCCTTGCCAAGATGAAAACAGCCTCCTACTGATCCCACTACCTCCTCTCTGGCCTTCTTCCCATCCGAAGTGTACAGAGGGTCAGAGTGTTGTTTCTGAGCAGTACACATTTGAGCTCATCATTCCATGGCTTAAAGTGTCAATGCCCACTCCTCCCAACTTAGCCCCACTGCCTTCCTGTTGAAACCCAGCCTTCTTAGCTGTCCTTTGGACCTTTGCTTATCTTTCCAACCTTATCTGGTGCCAACTCCCCACCTCAAATCCTGCCACTTGTAAGGACATGGATGGACCTCAAGGGTGCTCCACTAAGTTAGTCAGAGAAAGGCAAATACTATATGTTCCCACTTATACGCAGAATCTAAAAAAGCTAAGCCCATTGAAAGAGAGAGTAGAATGATGGTTGCCAGGGGCTTGGATGGGGGAAATGGAGAGATGGTCAAAGGATACAAACTCCCAGCTATAAGATAAACAAGATCTGGGGATCTAATGTGCAGCATGGTGACCACAATTAACAATACTGTATATATATACATATATATATGTATATATATACATATATACATATATATACATATATACATATATATATATATCATATATACATATGCATATATATATATATATGATTGAAAGTTTTTAAGAAACTAGGTCTTAAATGTTATCAGCATACACAAATCATTATGTGAGGTAAAAGATGTATTCATTAACTGTCTTGTGGT
The DNA here is from genome assembly GCA_028646535.1 of Procyon lotor. NCBI lineage: Eukaryota > Metazoa > Chordata > Mammalia > Carnivora > Procyonidae > Procyon > Procyon lotor. Next base: position 5,615,362 of record CM053605.1, on the reverse strand, counting down.
AACCATTTTGCAATATATACATGTATCTAATCATCATATTGTATACCTTAAACTTACATGTTATGTGCCAATCATTTCTCGATAAAGCTGAAGAAAAAATAGCAATAAAAAATTTCCCTTCTAAAACTCCAAGCTCTATATCTGAGCTATGCCCATCCACTTCTCTAAGTTCTCTATGTGCTTTCCTTTTTACAGCGTTTGCATGATTTTCCTGAACATTTACCTCCATCTTCAATGGCCTAAATCTTATTCATGCTCCATGTCTCAGTCTTCTGTAACTGCCTGTTTACTGGTGTGTCTCTCCTGGACTCCAAGATCATTGAGAACAGGGACCATGCATTGTTCAACGTCTCATTACCACTGCTTATGTTCAGTAATGATGTGCTTTCAAAAAGTATTTGTTGAATAAATAAGGTTTCAATGAGATTTAGAGCAGCTTTGGTGGGTATGAGGGAGTGGAGAGGGTGGGTGGATGGGAGGAGCAGTACCCAGGAAAGTCACAGACTTCGAGCTTCAAAGGTAGAGTCTGGCCACTGCAGAGACCAGGGTAGGGCCAACCAAGTGGTTGCTGAAGTGGAAAGAAAGTGAAGGTCGCCAGGGAGGATGATCTGAGGGAACTATGATCCAACATATTAGAATACTGGCACTAATGTTACCCAGGAGAAGTCAGGCACCGGGTGGGGTGGGGAGGAACCTGTGAGTCAGGCTTCAAAGTCCTTTCAACAATGGTGTGATGAAGGGAGGGAGGTGCCTTCCTCTGATGACCCAGCTTTAGTGGAGGAGAGGAGAGGAAACGAAAGTGACAAGACGTCTACACAGGACCATCACTGATTGGTTTTCCTTGAACATGAGGACCCCGCCTTAGGACCCTGAGATCTGTGGATGCTGCCCTAGAAGGTGGGGGCAGGGGGGCCCTCTGTGAAGGGGTTTTCAAGATGAAGGGGTAGAGGAACTTCTCAGAAAGAGTTTGGGCCTTCAAAAAAAATATATTAGTAGAAAGGGCTTTCCAGAAGGCTCTACAGAAGGACTCCGAGGGTGTCTCCCAGCATAAATTCAAGCTGTCATTCCTTCCACTGGGGCTTCAGAATTTGTTACAAACTCTGGCTCCAGAAGTTTCTGCCGTCTTGCCGTTGCAGTGGCTTTGTCCCAGTTAAGAGATTAATCTGGAATCCTGATCTGACCCTTAAAACAAAGGAATCAAACCTGCATATGGGATTATCCACCCCCATGCATTCTTGGGTCCTCAGCTGTTTTTGTAGAATGTGAGCACACTAAAAGCCACACACACACACACACACACACACACACACACACACCCCGTTGTGGGGGTAAAGTCCTTACTGAACAAAGTTTCAAACTTAGATAAAACTTGCAGTCCTCACACTGGAGACTGCTGGGCACCTCCCTTCCACCATTAACCAGAGAAAAGCAAAGAGACAGTCCCAGGAGCCAGCCACTCCCCAAGTCCAGGGCTTGCTCTGGTTAACTCCGAGCAGAGAGAGCCCCTAGCCAGCTATGGTTTATCTAATGAGCTTCTAATATGCTTGGCATAAATTGTCCTTGGTTGGGTGGACTTTACTTTTAACCTGCTGCCATTTTTTGTATCTGTTCACTAACAAGGTTAGTCTAGTTTTCTGCGTGCGTGTGTGTGTGTGTGTGTGTGTGTGTGTGTGTGTGTGTGTTGGATTAAGTGGTTTTGGTATCAAAGCTATTAACAAGAGCAAGACTAATCAGCATCCTCCCCATCCCATCCCCAACTAGTTGGAAATGTAGGATCACGGGCCCCACCCTAGGCCATTGGCATCAGTTGGCATTTCAACAAGATCTCCCGGGGATGCCCACGGACTTCATGGTCTGAGAAGCTGCCCTGGGCCTTACATTCACTGAGAACTGTGCCTCACATAATCTCAGGGCAAGCAACCTGTCTCTCCCACCACCAGCACCTGCTTTCCAGCTCACCCCCCTTCCTGTGCTGATTGCAACAATTTCTGCCCATCATTCCATGAATTCTGCCAGGTTTATGGGATCTCTCCTCTACCACTGCCTGCACCTCCTGCCAGCCCAGTTTACTCACCCCTCCCCTCGCCTCTGGCTTGGATTCAACAGCTGGTCATTGTCAATATTACTTCCTTGCACATACATACCTCTCCTTCCTTTCCCTTTCTCTCAGCCACAAAAATAGCCCGGGTGGAATCCTACTCCCCATCTTCCTGTGCCTGCACCTGCCCAGCCAAATGTGGCCAGTGAAAACACAGAACCACCCTGCTGACTGATCCTTCTTTACACCTTCTCCTCTTCCCTCAAGTTTCCGACACCTCCTCCCTCTCCACACTCCAAACTGATGACCTTGCTTCCTGTTCTCAGAAGGACAAGTCCCCACGTTCTGGCACCTCGTCCATCCAGCTCCCTGCCTCTATGCCCACATTCCCCTCTGTTAATGTCGGTGAACATCGGCTTTGCTGGTACCTGAGGCCATACTTTCTCTTCTTGCTCACTCAAGGAGGGCTCTCCAGAAAATGCATGAAATGCATTATTGAATTTTTCCTCGTTACCAAATCATTCCCATTGGCACACAAACAGGCTTCCATTCTAGGAACAAAACAAAATGAAACAAAACAAAACAAAAATCTACTTTGTCCCTACATTCCCCCCCAACAGTCACCCTGATTCTGCCCCCCTTTAGAGCACAAAAATTTATGAAAAAGTGATCATGGTCTCTTTCTAGAGCCCCATCCTTTCTAGAGACCACGCCAAGCCGGCTTTCCCACCCACCTCTGTTTCAAGGGCGCTTACCAAGGCCACTAGTTACCTACGTGGTAACTGACACCAATGTCCAATCAGCAACACTAGCCTTACTTGAACGACTGGCTGCATTTGGTGGCTCGAATCCATCCTCCATCCCTGGTCTTCTAGCACAGGACGTTTTCCTCCCCCTGACACCCTGGCTCCTTTTCTCAGAATCTTTTGCTGGGTCCTTATTATCTTCCTGACTGCCCTCTCAATATTGGGGGTCTCAGGCTCATCCCCGGCCCCCACACTTCACTAATACTCACTCCCTAAATGATCTCATTGAGTCCTGAGATTTTTACCTACTCTGTGGACTCCCAAAATTCTATCCCCAAACCCCAGATTTCTATATCGACTTTCCTACTTGGGTGTCTAACAGGCAGCTCAAACTTAATATGGCCCCAGACGTATTCTTGAGTTCCTCCCTTCCCGTCTGCTTTTGTTTAAATCTTCCTCATTTCACCAACTGGATCTCCTAGTTGCTTAAGAAACCAAAACCCAAAAAACTTTAGAAATCAGCAAAAATCTGTGAGCTCTACCTTTTAAATGTGTCTAGAACCTGACCACTTCTTTATTCTTCCACTGTTACCACCCAGGGCTGAGCCTGTCTTCTCTTGACTGGATTATTTCAAAGGCCCTCTAGCCATTTTCTTGGCTGAAACCCACAGCTCATGGCTTTTCTCTGCTCGGAACCCTCCAAATAGCTTCCCATTTCATGCAGAGTGAAAACCAAAGTCCTCACTTTGTTCTACTTGGCCCCCGTTCTCTCCTCCCATTTCCCCCCTCTCCCCTCCCTCAGTGCTCCTGCCTTGTTGGGCTTCTCGGTGCTCCATCTCAAGGCCTTTATCCTTGCTGTTCCCTCTGCCTTTCCATACAGAAAGCTCACCATCTGCTCTTTCTTCATGTAGCTGCTCCCCTTAGGAGCACTATAAATACAGTATCTTCCCTTCTCTCCCCTCCTTAGCCTGTGTTATTTGTCTCCATAGCGCCAGAAACCATCCAATGTCCTATATGTGTTGGTTTATTTATTGGTATGTCCAGGAGCAGGGACTTTGTTCACTGTCCCGCTGCCTAGAATAGCGGCACACAGTAGATGCTTGAAAATACCGGTTCAATTACAAATTAAAAACAAAGCAACACAGTGAAACAAAAATATATATGCATGACATTTCCACCTAGCACACTCTACTGTCAGAGCTTTGCGATGCATTATCTCGTTCATCCTCATAAGCCTATCTTACTGTATTGCTATAGTGTGTGTGTGTGTGTGTGTGTGTGTGTGTGTGTGTGTGTGTGTGTGAAGGAACCCAGGTACAGGGACATGAAATAATCCGTTGGAGACCACATAGTGGAGCCAGGGTTTAAATCCAGGCTGTTGAATCCTATTAATCTGGATCATTCCATCACTTTCTGCACTCCCTCTCAGAGGATGCTTCATGAGAGTTATCTGTCCCTGGCAAGTATGAAAGACTCGGTCTACCCACAGTGGGCGCCCGGCATTTAGGAAAAAATAAAGCTTTGTTAACAGTTGAGGAAGTGGTCGTAGAAAGCGGACGTAGGATTCCTCCAGGAAGAGGGCTGAGACAGCCGAGAAAGGCTGAGCACCAACACTGAAGCGGCAGGTGAAAGAGCATGCCCCCACCCCTGTTCTCCTGCGGCTGCTTTTTCTCTGCGGCCCCTCCTGCTTCGGCCTAGGCGCGGACTCCGCTGTGCCGAGTCCGCCCGGCCGCTGGGGCGCGCCCGAGGCCGCAGGGGGCGTTGCGGCACCGCCCGACGTCGCACCCTCCGCGGCTGCGCAGTGCGTACGTCAAAGCCGGGCTCTGGCCGGGAGCGGGGAGCGGGGAGCGGCGCGGCCTGGGAGAGACTGATCCTCCAGGAGCCGGCGAAGGCGAAGGCGCCGCCTGGTCCCGCAGCAGCAGCCGCAGCCGCAGCCGCAGCCGCAGCCCGAGCGAGTGAGCGCAGCAGTGCGGCGGCCGCCGCGGGAGCCCCTGGGCCGCCGTCCGCCCGCGCAGCCGCCGCCGCCGCCGCCGCCGCGGGAGCCCTTCGCCGGGAGCAGGAGCAGGCGGAAGACAACGGAGGGGCCGAGCGCCCGAGCCGCGCCGCGGGGACCCAGCGAGCAGCCCGAGGCGGCGGCGGCCGAGGACGGGGACGGCGACGACGCGGAGGCGGAGAGGGAGCCGCCCGGCCCAGCCCCGTGAGTGACCCCCCGGCCCGGCCCTGCTTCGCGGCGCAGACGCCCGCCCGGCTTCCGCCTGCCCCGGCCCGTCACCGGCCCCCGGGCTGCCTCCATTTTCTCGGGTGGCGGAGGCGGCGGGCCCCGCTGGCCCGCCCTCCCGGCTCGGCTCGGCTCGGCTCGGCCCCGGCCGGGCCCCTTGCGGAGCCTTTCCTCCTAGTCCCCACCGGCGCGGCGCCCTGCGGCCGGGGCTCTGGGAGCCCGGTGCTCTCCTGCCACCCCTCCGCGGTTCTCTGGCAGGGCTGGCGGGTGGGGGCGTCCGTGGCCGGAGTCGGGTGGGCAGGGAGGTGCGGGCCCGGCCAGCTGTCACTTCCACTGCACACGGGCTCTGGCCACCTCACTCCTGGCCCCTGGTAAACTTCCTGTTCTGGGGAGGCAGGCAGCATCTTTTGTGATCTTCATTTGGGGAAAATGCCTAACTGACTTCTGGTTAGGAATTGTGCGGCCGGAGCGTTCCCGAGTTCGGTTGAACCAAGCCGAGCGCTGCGTTGCGTGCAGGCGCCTTGGTCGGTCCGCGCCGCTCGGGAGGGATTCTAAGGTGAACGGGGGCCTGAGGTCCCCTCCCTCGAGGAGCTTACGCTCTGGTGTGGGAGATAAGACAAGTACGCAAGTAAGCTCGATACCAGGAAAGAGGTGATAAGTCCTGTGAAAGAACGACAAAGTGCTAGAAAGACACCCGGGGATGACCGTACGGATCGATCACTTCCGCCTAGCAGAAATCTGGAAGGCTTCCTGGGCGAGGCGGTGCCAAGCTGGGTCTTGAAGGCCCGTGGGGTTTGGGAGAGGACGGGTGGGGAAGAGAGGGTATGTGGAGGGGCAGCAAACTAGAGAAAAAGACAAAAAGGCATAGTCTAGAAATAGTGGGTAATTCAGTTGCCTATGGCCACGTTGGGGAATTAAGGGTAGGCTAAAGAGGTACTGGGGGGCCAGAACCTCGAATATTGTAGAGGAGCTGTTTGAGTGGCATTCTAAGGTAAACTTAGAGCTCATTACTCAGTGACTCAGAGCCCGGAAATGTAAGCTAGGAGATATTAAAGGCGGTCTTGTGAAAGAAAGAGGAGGAGGCCCAGTGAAGAGTTGACATTCTGTGCTGAATATACTGCAGTTTGAGATCGATTTTGACAGCTACAAATAAATTCATGTCCAAGCTAACTAAGCGAAGTACCTTTTGCAAAAAGCTTCATTTAGATATCATGCTCTTAAGAGGTAATGGAAAGACGCGTGTAAAATAAGCTCTTCTGCACATAAGGCGATTCTGTTGGTGCGGTTCACTAAAATGCATCAAAACTTCTTCCGCGGTGTATTAGGTGACTACACTTTGCAGTTATTGAGCTGATCATAACTTCTTCGAAATGGCATTTTGTAAAGCAATCTAAATTGATGATTTTTAAAAATCAGATTGTTACTAGTATCCTGGGATGGCAAGTCGGACATAGAACCTTTTTATAGAAAGGTAAATATTTCTTTATTTTCAGTTACTAAAATATGGGAGAGTGAGAAGTGAAAATCTAGCTTGATTTTGTACATTTTTTTCCCAAATTACTAGCAGATAATTAGATTTACTTAAAGTCTAGAATATATGACTTGTGGAAGCAGCTTAGAACCCATGTCAGTTTCATAAACACTTGTTTATATGATAAGTGAATGTCAACTTTTTTCAGTTAAAAAAACTTGTAAGATGCAAGAGGTACTGGAAAATTTTTTTTAATTATCTTCTGTAATCTTACCACTTAGAAGTGGTTTTGCATATTTCCTTTTCAGTCTTTTTATGCTTATTTTTTCCTTGCCTGATGAAATAAACATTGCACATGTATATAAATTTTATTCAAGTTTTTAGTCATTAAGTGTCTATGTAAAAATAATTTTTACTTCAGTAAGGGAAGCCCTAAGTGTATTTTTTTCTGACAAGGTTGCATTTATCTCAGATAACATGCAGTAATCACGCTTAATAACTGCTGCTGTGGGCTGAACTTTTTCTTTTTTTTTTTTGGGGGGGGTGCTGAACTTTTTCTAAAGGTGTCTTGTTTGAAGTATATTTATTATTTGTAGGATTTAGATCCTATTGCTTATTGAAGAAAGGCTTTATTAGTCGTGGTGTGTGTTGTTGTCAGATATGAAAGAGATCACACATCGCTGCTATATGAGTAGATGTACTTTTTGAAAAGATTTTCTTATCTGGTGTAATACACAGTGATACACCTCCCATCCCACTTTACCCTCCCTGCCCTTCCCGCTCTAAAAAATAGTCTTTATACTAGGGCTATCTATATAGGTTAATACTTTTTGACATCACAAAGGTGCAGGCTATGCGTAGTTTTTATGTTGATGTTTCTTTAGTCAAATACAGAATCTGGTGGAATAATTCGCTGCTATAACAAAAGGGACTTTTTTCCCCCCCTTTCAAGACAGTTCAGTTTAGTTCATTGGCATTTCAGACTTCAGGTTCTTGCTTAAACCAGTTACTTTTTTTTCCTTTTTACTTTACATTCTAAACTGTATTAATTCTCTATTTCTAATGGCATGTAAAGTAAGAGGTTGAGTTAGATTGTATAAATTTTCATAAAGTTAGTATAAAAGAGTAGTTAAAGTCTAATGTAGGTATGGGGTTTGGCTTTATCATTTGGTTTTATTTGAATCTTTATTTTGATATGGCAAATGTGTATACCACAAGCATCCTTTATTGCTTTTGAATATTTAAAGTTTTTTCTTTGACCAGCTTTTGTAGTTTACAGATTTCTGTAATTACTGCCATACATTCCCTAGAGTCTTTTTTCCAGGAGGGATTGATTAGTGATCATTCACAGTTTTGCCATCCGCCATAAAAATACAGACATAAATCCACATCCACCTCCAGCACACAAAATATAAAATCCAGTATAGGGTAGAATTTCACTTCAGGTAGTGTCTTCTGGTTACCTCTCTGGTGGTTCTGTTTTACAATCCACTCTCTCCTTTTCCACTGCTCCTTTTAACTAGGAATTTTATTTTATGGATGTTGTCTGGTGTTCTAGAAATAGGAATGGGATAGGTGGATTACTATGGATAACAGCAAAATTTGGGTAAAATTTTGTTGTGTTATAAAATTGTGGGAAAGAAGATCAGATCTCTAAACCCCTAGGTTAGGTTGCTTGGGACTTGCTTTATTATTTCTAAAAGGTGTAAAGATCTTGTATTTGTGTGAACGCAGATTAAGCCAAATAGCCTAAAAATTGCATAACAGTTTAGTCATCAGTCTGTAGTTTGGTTTTTACTGGAAAGAAGACTGGTGTTGGGGCCACCCTTAATTACAGAAGGAGCTGAGCTGTATGGGAGTTCTTTCCTTTCCAGGATCTCAGCATCCTGATGCTATCCGACTGGACCCTAGTCACTGCCTTTATCAGTCCAGAGTACCATAGCAGAGCAAAGTGAGGCAAACATTTCTACTACCAGCACTTGTGGAGTAGACCAGTCTACTGAGTAGACCGGTAAATAAATGTTAAATGTTTGTTCCACTTCTGCTTCTCAGGCGAAGCTTCTCAGGATTGTGAGAAGAGTTATTACAAGATGGATGACAGATGCTAGACTTGATAGTGATGAAATGAAGGTTAGCGGGTTGTTGCCATTAGCATTTTGTTTTGAGATTTGTGTGTGTGCATGTGTGTGCACATGTATAGTTATCATCCTCTACCTTACTGAGCCTCCTGGCTCCACTGTGCTTTTAGAAGGGGTGAGGGGATGGTGGAAATGCACTTTATTTGCAACTGTGATGGTAACTGGCAAAGGAAGGAAGATTGGCATGCAGGGAATTGCAGGAGGTCAGTCAGGTGTGAAGTGGCCCCAAAGGAGGGAGGTAAGGCCTGGCCGTTTATGTAGGCAGTGTTCAGCACGTAGCTGTTCGCATGATACAGTCTATCTAACCTGAGATTTTATACTCAGAGGATAGTGTTGTAGGTTTGAGTTTGCCTGTTTATATGTATATCCACATTTTCACATGCGTGGTTACAAAAACTGAGAAGAGAAGATTTAGTTAACCAATACTTAGTAGTAGTCTGGTTTTTATATGATAATTATTCCTTGAGAACATTATCTGGCAGATCACTTGTTGAGGACTAAGGAAGTATGATGATGTTAAAACCTCACAACACTTGGATTATTTTGATAAAATATTCAAGAAACAAAATAGCCCTTTTTCCCCTAAAATATCCCTTTTGTAGCTTGATCATAAGTTGCTATTTTAGAACTTTGTCTAATGAACTGTAGCTCAGTCTCGGACAGGGGACTGTGGACAGGGGACTGTGAATACATCACTCATGGTTCTCTCCCTCCACGGTGGATTATGTATTAGCTGTGTTTGGGCACAAAGAAGAGGTAGCACGAATACGTTTCTTTTCACATGTCTGTAGTTAAGGCCCACTCTAGGATTTATTGACTTTTGAGTGGTAGTGTTACTAGTGCTTAAAAGCACTAGCAGACTCCCTGCAACCAGGCCCCCTGGATTGTTGAACCCGCACCGTCCGGTGGCCTCTATAGTGTTAGGCAAGTTCCTCCACTTCCCTGTGGCTTAGGTTTCTTGGACACGTGTGATATACACCATATCTGAGAAAACTGGAGAAGAATTAAAGTAGTCACTGCATCTGAAGTGCTCAGAACAGGGCCTGGCACATGCCAAGTGTCGGACGTGGTAAGTTTTATGACGATGCTGGTGCCAGACTGTTTCAAGGGAGAAGAAAGATGAGAATTTTCAAGACCTTGTTTCTGCAGATGGGCACAGGCCCACCGCAGCTAGAGAGCGGTGAGTGATGAACCTTGAGCTATAACTGGTGCGGCTTTCTACAAAGTTGAGTCACCTGCTCAGGGTCATGTGACGTATTAGGCACGGGATGGATCCCAGAGCCGGCCCCTCTTCATTCTCTATCTAGTTGGCTTGAAAAATTAAGTTTCATACTTTATATGATAATGTGTTTTTTGAACCTTTACACTAACATTTACAAAGATTATTTTCACATATTAAGTGCTCTTTGGTGCATAATCCTTTTTTAAAGGTGTTTATTCGTGTTTATCATTGTGATGTAGCTGGCAAGTTTCTTAGGGGTGGTTGTATGAAGTTAAAAGTTGAAATAGTTAAAAACCCAAAATAGATCGGGGGAGAAAATTACCATTGAATACCATGGAGTGTTGGACAGACCTCTAAGGTAGGTAGTATTGTCCTCTAGCATCATTCCAGATGACATATGAAAGTAGAGGGCCTTGTCCAAGGTCACACAGGCATTGCACAGTTGAGCTGGGATTTGAACCCAGATTTGCCTCGCTTCAAAATGTGTGCTCCTCGGAATACGGTATTGAGTTTTATTTTCCTTAATAGAGTCTTGGTTTTTTGCTGACCATTTTTTTTATACTTTTTTTTTTTTTTTTTTTTTTTTTTTATTTGACAGAGAGAAACACAGCTAGAGAGGGAACACAAGCAGAG
>CM053605.1:5558507-5604796 GCA_028646535.1 Procyon lotor | reverse complement strand
CCAGGACCCTGAGATCGTGACCTGAGCCGAAGGCAGAGGCTTTAACCCACTGAGCCACCCAGGCGCCCCTGGCTGACCATTTTTTATTTAGTACTTCAGAATTAGGGTTTGTAAATAAAGGTCAATGAGGATTTTTAATAGATTTCCAGACAGTAACCACGTTACGGTTCAAAGTGGGATGGTTTGTTCTACATGCTCTGGTTGTTTGGCGTCGTAATTTGATGGTGGTTTCTAGTTTTAGGTAGGCCAGTGGTAGTGTTGATGTTTCATACTTGTCTTGTAGAGAAGACGGAGGGCCTTTGTGACAGTGGGCAACACAGAAGCTTGGGAATTGGGAGGCCTGGGCTGGGTCCTGACTCAGTGACTAATCATTCCACTCTGGGCAAGTCACTCCACCTCTCTGGGCTTCAGTCATGCCTTTATCAAGCAAAGGGGACCAGACCGAACATCACTTGTCTCTTTTGCTCTTATTTTCAGTGATCCTCTGTGTAGATTTTCTGACTTGTCTTTTTTCCCCTCGTACTTAGTTATCTCTCCTTTTGACTGTGGTCTTTAAGTCCGTTTCTTTACGAGGGCTTTATGGCTCATAACCGTGCTTTAACATTGTTCTCTTCTGGTTGGCCAGGTGCCTGGCCTTAGTCTGCCGGACGGGAGCTCTCTGCTTCAGGTAATGTAACATCGCGATACGTATTTTCAAGTTTTCTGCTTTTGTACTTAGGAATAAATGGTTAAGAACTAAATGTTATCTGCTTGTAAAGTACAAGCTTAGGAAGTCAAGTTAACGATTAACAAATCCTCAAGCTTTACATCAAATTTATTGTCAGCTTTTAAGTCTATATGCTGTGAAGTTCTAAGAACTCTTTGTTTTGGGAAAAGGAAAAATATTACCAAAGGCAGCAGGAGTGGAAAAGTGGAAAGGACTGAAATGTAGAATCAAATTTGAAGACGTGAAGAACGTGCTTAAGATAAGTATTGTTTGGCCATAATTGATTCTAATCCGCCAATAAAGGTGGTATGCTGGCTTGGATCGTAGGATCATTTCCAGCCCAGGGTTCTGTCACTGATAAGAGATGGCAGCTCCTTGCCACCCCTGAGCATTCATAATTCCTAAACATCTATTGTGAATTAATTTGTTCCACAAGCAATTTTTATAGCCCATTATGCTGAGTTGTGTTCTGTATGCCAGTTGCAAAGAGTTCAGTCTAGGTAAACAACTCTTCCCCTCTCTGCTGGTAGGTTATCAGCCAGTTCATTTACTTCTGAATTCTCCAGACAGGGAGACAGAATTCAGGTCACTAACGTAACCTTTGCACATCATTTGGATGTTTATACTATGGTTTTATTCTCTCTTCATCCTGTGTTCATGTGTGAGTTTTAGGTTTTTTTATATACGTAAGTTTTGTACAATAGGTTGTAATTTATTTGAATTGCAGATTTTAAAAATCTTTTCACATCTCCTCTTCCCTCTTCTCCCACCTTGTATTTTCAGATTATACTTTGTTTCTGTATTAAAAATACAGAAAAACAAATACTTTGTTTCTGTATGAAGAAATACTTTGTTTATTAAATGATAGAGCTGTATAATATTCTGAGCAGAAACATTAACCAGAATACCATTTTCTGTGTATTTTATTTATTTCTGCTATATTTGTGCTTATTTGAAGGTTTACAAGCTACAATAGCTGAAGTTTATTAGGATTTCCCTTTTTCAGATAAGCTCACTTAAACCAGTGTTTCACAAATTCTGTTTTGTACATTTGTCTTAGAGATTGGTTGTTGGTGAGAGAAGTTTCAGAATGAAATTTATGTTTGGGAAAACACTGGGTTATAAAACTGTTATTCAGATTTTAATTTTTGGTAGTGATTGTGTTATTGTTTTTCTTCAGAGTTTGTCAGGGTTTTTAATGATGTATGTTGTGGCTGTCCAGGAAGGAAATATAACGTGCAGTATTTCCCAATTTGCCAAATTTATTTGGTCACAAGAACAGCCCCTCCACAGTCTTGAAGGAAGGTTCTACTGGAATACAGTTGGAGAAATCTTATTTACAGACTTTTTACATATCCATACATGGTACGGAATTCAAAGAGTATTTACTTTTGATTGATTATGTATATCAGGTTTAGAATCCAACTAAGGTTGGAATAATTTATTTTCAGTTTTGTTAAGTAAAAGAATGAACACTTTAGATAAGTAGCTTTTCAAGCCTTTTTTTTTTTTTTCTTTTTTTAACTTCAAGTCGTAGTGAGAAATTACATTTGATCAGTGACCCAGCACCATACATAAACACACTGTCAAAACTGAGAAAGAAGTTTCACCAAACAATACTTAGGCCTTCTCGTGTACAATGCGTCCAAATGCTTTTCCTCCTGCTTTATTTTTTAATGTATGTTATGAGCGACTAAAACAATGCGCCATGTAATTTGAGAAACACTGAGCGATTACATGAGTTTATAAATGCCTAAGATGCTGTTGGGAGAAGGCCCTGGAGAGACTGGTAGAAAACTGAAGCCGGGCATAGAGATGAGAAGAGGGGCTCTAGACTTGAATTCGTGCATTTAGATTCTATGGTGCTTTGTTGGGTGGGTGTTCAATGCCCATTTGCCTCAGCTTTCTCATCTGTAAAGTAACAGGAGTTGAACCTGCACATGAAGTACTTGTGAGAATTCAGGGAGAAATGCTTTACATAACACGTCTGATACGCTCTACGTGCCCAGTCCATGTTAGCTTCTGTGGTAACTGAAGCTCTAAGACTCTGCTGTACCACACAATTTTCAAAAATAATTTAAGCCTTTGAAAGTGTTAAAAGTGGCCTTCAGTGAACCTGGGTTCTTTTTGATCTGTATGTAGCTAGATGTATCATTCGTTGGGATATCAGCCTTCTGGAATAGTTTTAAAATAGTCAAAAGGACCCACTTAAAATTGTTTTGCCTCATAGTTGCAAATGGACTCACAATTGGTGACCTTTATGCCATATTATTGTGTATTTTTAAACTATTCTCTTTTAACTTAAATTTAGAATAATTTTGCTCTTATAACGTCATCAAGCACAGATATGTACATACCTTTATCAGTGATAATTTGGCATTCTGATAGTTTTAATTCACTAAAAGAAGAACAAGGCAAAGCAAAAGTTGCTATTTTTTTTTAAGGTTTTTTAAATTTATTTATTTGACAGAGAGAAAGAGAGATCACAAGTAGGCAGAGAGGCAGGCAGAGGGAGAGGGGGAAACAGGCTCCTGATGAGCAGAGAGCCCCATGTGGGGCTCGATCCCAGGACCCTGAGATCATGACCAAAGGCAGAGGCTTTAACCCAGTGAGCCGCCCTGGTGCCCCAAAAGTTGCTGTTTCTTGTTCTATGCTCATTTCTGCAGTTTATAAAATTCCCCCATCCTCAGTATTTTATATTGCTATTGGGAGTTTAATTTTGTTTCCTGACCTAAGAAAAGGGACGTTTAGAGGGGGTTAACAATGGTGGGGGCCAGATCTGGTTCATAGACTGTTCACTGTTTCCTGAACATAGCCTGGCCACCTCCCACATTTACATCACCTACTGAGGTGTTAGCCTTCTCTATCCCTGATTAAATGTTTCTCTGTTCGTCTCACTCTCTTTTTTTTAAAAGATTTTATTTATTTGACAGAGATAGCGAGAGCAGGAACACAAGCAGGAAGAGTGGGAGAGGGAGAAGCAGGCTTCCCGCAGAGCAGAGAGCCCAGTGTGGGGCTCGATCCCAGGATCCTGGGATCATGACCTGAGCCACCCAGGCACCCCAACTGCTTGTCTCTTTTATTGCCCATTTGTCCTCAGTAGGGCCTGAGGTTGCTGAAATGAGAGGTTCCGATTGGCATCGTTGAGGTAGCCTAAAGATTCTCTACTTGTATGAGCAAAAAAATGAAGTAAAAATTAAAAATCGCTAACATAGCACATATATGTTAGCTGCTGGTATTAAGCTGAAAACCCCTCTATCTTGACCTCATTTAATCCTATAATAACCCTGTTTTCATTCCCATATCTTCAGGTGAGTAAATGGAGAAAAAAAGAGGCTAGGTAATTGGTCTGAAGTCATACACCTGGATTTGAAACCCCAGTCCCTGAGTGTACAGTCATAACCCACCAAACTCTGTTGCTTCCACCACAAGGTACTGAAACATAGAATCATCCAGGAACATAGGGAATTTCTGTTATAGAAACATGAGGTCAAGTTTTCTGGTCAGGATGTGTGAGGTCCTAGGACACTGAGAGAATGTTCACATTACTGATTTGCTTTCCATGATCTTTGAGGACCTGTGAAGAGACAGAACTGTGCAGGAAGTTTAAAGATGCTAATGCACCGTTTTTCCAAAGAAGAGAAAGGTGGAATCCACAAACCATAGAGACTGAAATTGATGTTGATTGCTGGGACATATTCCAGAAGGGAGTGAGTTCTTAGCAAAGTGTTGATTTCTAGAAGCTACCAAAAAATAGCTTAGTAACTATTTCCTTTTGTAAAAGAATTCTGCATATCTTAGATAATAAGGATGTAGGGAGGATACAGGTATCTGTAAAGATTCATAGTTTCATTCATACTTGAGATTATCTGAAAAATGTTAAAGTGTGTAAATTGGAATATTTGCTAGGACTTGAAGCTATTTTGATGTTTTTACAAGATTATTTTACTTATGTTCATTGCATTAGAATATAAGCTGTAAAATAAGCTTTTCCTAAGTGCTGTATAGCGTATTAGTCACCGACTCAATGGCCCACATCCCTGTGCCTTGCCTTCTCAAGTAGGCGAGAAGGAACTAGACTGGTTACCTCTTCCTGGTTTGTGCGCACAGCATGGTAAATACTTTCTAGCTTATGCTGTTAAAACTACTTATCTCTTCTTTACAATTGGTCATAACCCATTCTTTTACTCAAGAGCTAGTCTTGCTCTTAGTCCTCAACGCTACATAGGGTGTGATTGGAAGAGGGCTGAACAGTAGAGTGCACTCCTTCTTCACACAGGGTAAAACCTCCTGGGGGATGGTGGTGAGGGTGAGGCATGTTCGGCTTTTTTCTTGTTTATCTTAGGAAGGCTACCCCACTCTTAAACTTAAATATGGTCAAAGGAAGACAAAGATGAGTCTGCTTAGCATAGTATCCTGTATGCAAACACCCCATCAGTGTGTGGAAAGGGCAACACTGTCTTTACAGAGGCCTTTGTTGTTGAAAGGAGGAAGGAATAAGAAATAGAAGGACCAAGACAGAGGAGTACATCCAGAAAGAATTGAGCAGAGAAAACAGTCTAAATGAATGTGTTCTGTACAACTTTGAAAGATCTAATGATAAAAGTCGAACTGGTTGCTTTTCAGAACTGCCTTAAGAAGTGGAGCACTTGAGGGGCGCCTGGGTGGCTCGGTTGATTAAGCCTCTGACTCTTGGTTTCAGCTCAGGTTGTGATCTCAGGGTTGTGAGATCGAGCCCCATGTGGGGCTCCAGGTGCAGCCTAGAGTCTGCTTCTCTCTCTCTCTGCCCCTCTCTCCTTCTCCTCCCCACCGCCCGGTGTACTTTCTCTCTCTCTCTCTCTTCCTCTCAAATAAATAAAAATTTTTTAAGAAGAAGTGGAGCACTTGAATAGATTATTAATCATGGATTGTATTAGATACAGATTAAAGGCCATGGCCTCCCAGCCAAAAGAGTGGAGGTCTGGATCCGGATGATACAGAGATTATTATAAGTTCACTTTAAAAATTTTAAGAGACTTTTCAATAAATGACCTCATTTATTCTAGATCCTAGAATACCAAAAGATAACAAAATCATGTTTCAAAACTAGCAAAAACTCTTAGAAATCTGATAGGTTATAAGAATAGCAACCTGATAAGACATTACAAGGGAAGGATACTATGTTTCAGTTTCATTTGTGGAAGTAGTCATGAAAATCCTAAGTAAAATATCAGCAGATAAAATAGGAAATTCTCTTAATTAAAGAGGGCAAATAACATGTAACACTTGGTATTCACTGTGTGCTGGGCGTTCTAATTATTTCAATTAATCTTTCCAACAAAGAGGTTGTTGTTAGTATTATTACCCTCATTTTAGAGGTGAAGGAATTTAGATCAAGAGGTAAAATAATCTGCCCCAGGATAAATTGATGGTAAGTCACAGAGCTTGGGGTTTCAAACCCTTGGGGGTCTGGCAAAGGTACGTATTGCCCCCTCGTGCTATACCATCTTAGATGTGCTAAGATAACAATGCTGATTGGCCAGTTCTTGATCATGAGCTCTTTAAAAGCTGGTAGGAGATAAAAAGAGTATCTGCCTAAACCAACAGCAAACAGCCTACCAATGGGAAAACTGTGGTAGAATTCCCCCTTGAAGTACAAAAGTGAACTACACCTGCCCAGTAAACACTTCTGATACTTCTATACCACCCTGGCCAATGCAAAAAAATCACAGAAAAAGTGTAACTATTAGGAAAAAATGATAGAAGATAGCAATATGTGCAGATGTTACAATAAAACCTAGGAAAACCAACAGAATCAACTGAAAATTGAAAATAAGAGTTCAGTAAGAGAACCACACACCACATAAAGATAGGAAAAATTCATAGCATTTTTTCTTTCTAGCAATATTGTTATGAAAATATTAGGAGAAAAATCTCATCATATAAAAAAATGAAACACCTAAGGTGGGAGGGATCTATATGAAATAGTTTGGGATCTCTATGAAGAAAACTATTAACTGAGTGGAATAAAGACCTAAGTAAGAATGAGGAGTTAACACGTTCTTGAATGTGAAGAGTGAATGAATGTTAGGAAGTGAGATTCCCAAGTTAGTACACTGTTGGCCAGAGAGTAAAGTCAGATTTTTTAAAAGTTAACTTAGGAAGCTCAGTAAAAAGTATATATGTGCCTACTCTGGGAGTGAGATCACACATCACAGGGGAAACAGGAAGGATTATTTAGCAGATTTTTAACATAATTGGTTATCTATTCTTTGGGAAATCAGTTTTGATAAGTAGGCTAATCTTTATGAAAATTAATTTGATGGAAGAATGAGTTTAAAAACATAAATTAGAAGAACATGTATATGAATATTTGTCAAACCTTTGGATGAGGAAGTAGGCTTATTTCCATTGCTATCAAGTGATCAAAAGGGAAAAAAAAAACCCTGAGGTAAACAAATGAGAAAAATTTTGCATGATGATAGACAAAAGGTTAATATTTATACAAAGCTCATACAAACTGGCAACTACTGTTTATTAATAAATACTACCTTGGATGTTTTATTATGTTACAATTTTAAGTCATGCTATCATTTTATAATAAAGAAAGTAAATGTTTTGCCCAAAGGTTTCGGTATGTACCTCCTCTAAGTGGCAAAACTGGGATTCAAACCTGGGTCTGATAAGAGCGTCTCTTAGTCCGTGAAGCATGCTGTTTTTCAAACATGTCAAAGGCTAAAACACTGGATAAATGAACAGTGAGTTCAGATAGTGGCTAAATAAAATACAAGGATCGACGGAGATGTTAAATAGAGGTTTTTGTTGTTTTTTGGTTTTTGGTTTTTTTTTTTTTAGGTGGTAATCCTTATGTTAGTAAGGTTGCATTGAGAGGGAGATAAGAAAATTTCATATCCTGCCCATTTGGCCTTTCTGGGAGATGTTTTGGTCCAGTTTATATCCAGATTCTTAAGATGTTCCTTTCATGTAAGTCAGGGGAAAATAAAATGACATCTATTTATTTTTCATCCTTAATTACAAGTGATCTCCAGTGTCTTAAAAAAAAAAAAAAATCCAGCTATTTTATTGATTGTGGCGATGGCTGCACAATTCTGTGAGCTATTGAAACTACTGAATAGTATACTTTAAGTAAGTGAATGATATGGTGTGTAAATTATGTCAATGAAGCTGTGATTTTAAATTAGCTATTTTAACTATTGAGTTGAAGAAAATGGGAGTTTGCTTCTCTGAATCATTGAATTGTGAAAGATGTTCAAACCAATTAGATTCTTCCAACTGATGCTGCACTGATTTTATTGGAGTGCTCTATTTGATACAGCATCGTAAACCTGAAGAAGGTGTAATTAGTGGTGAGGATATCCCAGTCGT
This sequence comes from Procyon lotor, assembly GCA_028646535.1. Taxonomy (NCBI): domain Eukaryota; kingdom Metazoa; phylum Chordata; class Mammalia; order Carnivora; family Procyonidae; genus Procyon; species Procyon lotor. Next base: position 5,596,725 of record CM053605.1, on the reverse strand, counting down.
CAGAGTAGAAAGAGCTGGTGACCCAGTGCAGTCATCTCTTAGCAGGGAACTCAGTTTTATGGCTTCAGGTTTATCAAAGTCAGTCTTAAGATCATACGCTTGGATTTTAGGAGACGCCTTACACCTCATCTGTATTTAAAACTCTTGTGTGCACACAAACACACGCTCACTGTTGATTTTCCTTTATTACCCTATTTGTGGAGACCTATGAAGATATCTGGCCCTTGTTTTCAAGGGGCCTACGTGAAGGTGCTTTTTGTAAATTTCAAATACAAGGATACATAAGTCAGGGTAAAATAGCTCAGAGGTTGGGGCTGGGATACGGTGAGGTGGAGGTGAGGTGGGGTGGGGAGCTCTCATTGAGATTAACTGGGCTCTTGCAGAAGTTAGATCCGCGGGTTCCGATCCTTTCATTAACGAGAGCATGGTGGGATGAATCAAGATAATATTTCACCCTGTAGGGGAATTGGCAGTTTGTTGACCACCTGGCCTGGAGCAAAGAGTATTTGGTGTGAAGTGAAGAGTTAACAGTTATTCTGTGACGTGGGCATATTCCTCTGTAAACACGGTGAATTATAGATGTTAAATGAAATACCAGATATTGCCGAGAAAGACTTATTTTCATCATCATTAATAAATATTTATGTGCGTGACTCTGCTAGGCTCTGCTGTAAGTGGAGGGTGCTTTGCCCTTGATCAGGGGAAATGAGAGAGAAAAGCTGGCTGGGCCTAGGGGAAGGAGGATAAGCACAGTTTAGCTTAGTGACCTGTTGGCCAGGGAACGTCCAGATTAATGCTTCTTGTCCCTACGTAATTATTCATCACATCTCCCTCCATTCCCCAAATTGTCCTGGTTAGGATAATAAATTATGTCATCTAACATTTAGCCATTGCAAAACTAGCTGTTTCTTGACCCCTTGTCCTCAGTTTTTGGTGCTCAGGGCTTATGGCTGTGAGGCCCTAGTTCCAGAGCCATAGCAGCTACCTGGTCCCTCTGGAACCAAGAGGGTTTTTTCACTACGTTGCCTTGACTTTGCTCTCTGAATGAGAGCTGTGATGTTCTGACCGTAAAATGTTCTGCTTTGCCTCAAGTCAGACACTGAGACTCTAAATGTAAACATCTTGTTTTTGCCCAGATTCCCTCTTCCACTCTCCCTCTATTTCTTAGGAACTACTAAAGAAGAGAAGGGGGGCGGGGCGTGCCTGGGTGGCTCAGTGGGTTTTAAAGTCTCTGCCTTCAGCTCAGGTCATGATCTCAGGGTCCTGGGATCGAGCCCCACATCGGGCTCTCTGCTCAGCGGGGAGCCTGCTCCTCCCTCTCTCTGCCTACTTGTCATCTCTCTCTCTCACTTTCTCTCTGTCAAATAAATAAAATCTTAAAAAAAAGAAGAAGAAGAGGGGCGCCTGGGTGGCTCAGTCGTTAGGCGTCTGCCTTCGGCCCAGGTCAGATCCCAGAGTCTTGGGATCGAGCCCCGCATCGGGCTCCCTGCTCCGCGGGAAGCCTGCTTCTCCCGCTACCATTCCCTCTGCTTGTGTCCCCTCTCACGCTGTGTTTCTCGCTGTCAAATAAATAAAAATCTTTAAAATAAAAAAAAAAAAAAAGAAGAGAAGGTACGGCGTTCTGGTTAAGTGGTTGTTCTTGGGTGCCATAAAATTCTTCAGGGAGGTGATACGCTGCTCTTCATACACTTAAATATTTACGCAATTTTTTTAATCTGTGTACTTTCTTTTCCATATTTCTTCCAAGTTTTAGAGCAGTGGTATCCAAAGGGAAAGATCAGGAGTTTGACAAGATCATCTTGAGAGTTCAGCTTAGGACAGCTAGGGGGATAATTGCATTTAATTTGCATTTGCTTGAATAATCTCAAACTTTATTCTCAATTTGTGAGAATAAACAGACATGCCTGTTTTCACGTGGTTATTTTTTTCACGTTTCTTCCTCTGTCGTTTAATGACACATTTCAGATCTTCAAATGCAGGTATGTAGAGTACATGTAAGAATAAAGACAAGGCCAGTCTTCGTGTCCGCGAGGCAGGTCTGGGCCTTCTCAGAGGTTGAGAGGAGAAATGTCTGAGTGCTGCCTTTCTGGGGCACGGGAGTGGAGCAGGGATAGCTTGCAGATAGCCCCCGTGTTACTTGAACTCTTGTTTTTTTCCAGCAAGGTAGGGATTTAGTGAAGGCTTATCTCAGGCAGAGTCAGAACACTGCGAGTGTGGGAAAAGGCAGCAGTGCCCCCAGGGTCTTTGCTGGCAGTTGAAACCAGGAACACAAACTCCATTATGACCATGCACATGCTCCTGCATTTCTCTGCTTCCTCATACTCTCTGTACACCAGCCATTTCCACCTGATAGAAAGCCTGGCCATCTGCATTTCCTAAATGTTCTTTCATGGAGCTTCAGCCCTGCAATAAAGACTTTAAGGGGAGGTCTGCCTTCCCCTCTAGGTCACTTCGCTAGGGCCAGCGGGAGTGTGGTTCTTACAGGACTGTGGCACCTCCCCCTGTAGTATGTTCATGGTTGGAGGGGGGGAGCAGTTACCAGAAGGAGATGGTGCTGGGGGCGAGGTGCAGTGACCCTGGGACCTTCCCAGCTGTGAGGGTTACTGAGGTTCTTCTCCTCCTGTCTGATTTGTTTTAGGAGTCCAAAAATAAGTTCGGATGAACTTCTTGGTTATTTGTCCTGATGCCACATATTCCTTCTTATTCTCATTTTGTCCCTTCTCTCTCAGTTTGGCCTGAAAAGCAGGCTCCTCTGCCCATATATATCCTCATGGCCCAGAGGAGTCTAAAGGCCTGGATCACAGAATCCCAAAGGAATTCCACCCCTGACTAAAAGCTACTGCACTGATAGTCATTGGGCAATCCCAGAAATACACAAGGAGGGATTGGAATGTTTGCTACCCAAGGGTAGACTGTTCTGCTTTGTTAATCTGCTTTTAGTCTAAAGTACCAGTATTTGATTGGGTGGCATTTTGGTTTCTCATCATTTGTAGTTTGTTAACTTTTACCTTGTGCCCTTTGCCTGTCACCCCTGTGCCCCGCGTTTACCCCAACTCGTATCCTTACTGTTGTTTCTAATTTCTGAGAAGAGATGGGAATAGAACATAGAACAGAAATTTGAAAGTACAGCTCAGCCATTTTAATTTTTGAATAGTATTTTTAGTATTGAATACATTTCATATAACTGATTAAAAAGTACTTTTCTCTAAAGGCAGCCATTTAGACTTTAATGTCCTCAATGCCTCACACATACTAGGGGCTTGAAAAATATGTTGAATAAACTTGGAAATATTTTATTTATTCTTACTTACCAGAAAGGAGAGGGACAGGGACTAAATAGGCCTCACGTACTGGAGTAGGAGCTGCTTGAGAGACAGGGTCGGAGGCTGGGGCCATTGTTACCACAGGTAGGAATTATTTGACTCTGAAGAAAAATGATAGTACCTTGTTTTACTGTACCCCTTACATGCTGATTGCCTTGATACACTTTCCCTATTTGACTTAATTTAGTAATCTCTCCCAGGTAGAATGTCCCCTTAGCAGGGTCACCTATTTTCACCTAAACAGGAGAATTAATCACGCAGTATTTAACAAATTTATCATAATGGTAAGGTTAAAAGCCACACCCTCCTGCTAAAATTAGCTGTTCTTTCATGTTCCTTGTTTTCCAGTTGAGGGAAATGGAAAAAGTTAGGGTTTTATTTCCTTTTCTTTTCTTCCCCTTCTGCCTCCTCTCCCTCCCCCACCTCACCCCAAAGAATTACATAAGGAGCCAAGGAAAAAATAAGGAAAGGCAAAGAGAATGATTGCCAGGGCAGAGTAAGGACACGAGTAAGTACGTATCTTTGACACTAGCTAGTTGAGAACCACACCTGTGGCTCTGAGTTTAATGGCCGGAACAAGGAAGAAAACAAGAACAGTTGCAAGACTGCTCATGAGATAAACAAATAAGCCACTTAGGAGAAATGTAATCTTTCCAGGAATTGAGACCCTATGGATCCTTTATTAATAGAGGCTCTGAGTTCTTAGTACATTTCTCTCAATTCTCTATAGTACCTGTAAAAGTGAAGTACCCGAGTTCAAGTTGAAGCTATCTTAGTATAAAAACATAAGGAATAATATTAGACTAGAGTACAGTTCAGTTAAATCATTACTTTTCTGATGTTCTGGAGCTTTGGAAGTGGCCCTCTATAATTGTTCCTACCACTGAACTTTTTATTAAAATTGGGTACTGGGGGGGCGCCTGCGTGGCTCAGTGGGTTAAAGCCTCTGCTTTCGGCTCAGGTCATGATCTCAGGGTCCTGGGATCGAGCCCCACATTAGGCTCTTTGCTCAGCGGGGAGCCTGCTTCCCCCTCTCTCTCTGCCTGCCTCTCTGCCTACTTGTGATCTCTCTCTCTGTCAAACAAATAAATAAAATCTTGTTAAAAAAATTTGGGTACTAGAGAAGTCCAAGGTTATAGTAGTCTAGTAACCACTCTGCTTTAACAGCTAGCTGAACTGGCCAGCAGCACCAGGCTTGGCCTTTGAAAATTAAAGAGCTTAACCAGGACTTGATTTCAAATTTAGTTATATAAATTGACTTGGAGGCCAGGTCAGTGTTTTCCTCAAAAAATTGTTCTGTATTTAACATGCAGACATACTTAACGTCGTAAAGTAGTAGTTTAAAAATTTTTTGTTAAATCTCTGACACTGAAGTGCAGTATAAAAAGCTGGTCAGAATGAGGTATTTGGGCTAAAGAAGAGATGGATCCTCACCTGCCTTCCTTGGACCTTAGAGCGAAGTTTATAAGCCGCTGTCAGATTTGTGGCTGTTATTTTAGTCTGGGAAAATCTCAAAGCCTGCATCATCAGTCTCCCACTGGGGCAAGCTCAGCCCCTGCACCCCCCTGCCCAGAGGAACACCTGTAGGGAGCCCAGTTTTAACATTAACTTGCTGTTGGAACCACCAAGATTCTGACAGGTTGGCGATATGACTAGCAATAATCCAAGCATTTGGGAAATAAAAACCAAGAAGGTAGATTTTTGAGGCCTGTACAGAAGTGATAATCTCTGTATGGTTTCTCTTGCAATTATAGGGCACTTTCACAAATGTTGTAGTCACCACATTCACTTGAGTTAGTAGATTCTCCTGCTGAAATAGTGAAGGAAACATGGAGTCCTACATTCAAAACTTTTGTAGAAGGATGTATGTTTTCAAGTGATTGCATCTGTCATAGCACTTTCTGAATGTTTTGGGGCCTCTACCTAAACCTTAACTTTTTGGACTTCCTTGGATACAAGATGTTTTTGTTGTGTATTTTAGATACAGCTTTCAGATTAAAAAGCAAGTTTTCCATTGTGACTGTATTGTGATGTCAACACTCACCTGGAAAGCACCACTCCATCAAGTGTGGAATGTTCTTTGGGCAATAAAAGAAGGCATGTGATTATTCTGTAAACAGGCCTTGAGTTTACAGTGAGGTTTTTTTTTTTTTTTTTTTACCTTCTGCCTTCCTCTTCACTTGATACTTTATTACCCACCAGAGCTTGATAAAATTACAAAATAATTTTTGTTTTGTTATCATAATTCAGATTGTTGCATGAAGCTCTCCAGTCAGTTGTGATACATTTACTGACTTTTATCCAAATTTATGCTGTCTATAAAACACAGCTCAAGAAGCATCTCCGTTGAAGCGGAGGTCTTCAGCACACAGTGCTGTGTCTGTCCTGAGCTTGCTCCTCTTATCACTTACTTGGGTTCTTCCATACAGGGTCCTGCGGCGCGCATTCGTCTCCATAGATTTCAGTCTTTCTGTGTGTGCACGTTGTCTCCCCAGTTGTATTCGAAGGCCTGGAACAACAACTAGTGAATGTGTAACTGCAGGCTGAGGGGGGAAAGGATGTGTAGACTCGTTAGGAGAAACCCTCTTTGAGTAAAATGTTTTACACAATCCTCTAAAAGGCCCTGGCACTGTGTATTCTGTGACTCTAAATACTTTCTGCTGGCAAAAGCCTGTTTACACTAAATGCCACTATACGGTGGCCTTTGAGCTGTTTAAAAAGGAAACAGACCTTCAGAAGTCCAACTATGGTGCTTCAGCTCAGGCTGGTTTGGGGGCATGTTTGTGCTTTCATGGGCATGTGGCCAGAACAGAAATAGCAGTGCTGGACCTTGAAGGAGGGTGATTTTCCAGGTTTATATCTGATCCTCTAGATAGAAGTTTGAAGGTTGTAAATTTTCTTCTTTTTTTTTAAGATTTTATTTGAGAGACTGCAAGTGCACATATCCATTGGGAGAGAGGGAGAGAGACAGTCCCAAGCAGACTCCTCGCTGAGTGTGGAGCCCAACATGGGGCTCAGTAACACGACCCTGAGATCATGACCTGAGCCGAAATCAAGAGTCAGATGGGCAACCAATTGAACCACCCAGGCACCCCTGAAGGTTGTAAATTTTCAAAAGGCAATTGTTTTTTCAAAATACGGTTCTTCATCAGAATAACTAAAAAGAAAAAAATCATTTCACCACTCTCAGGTGTACCTTTTTTTTTTTTTTTTTTTAAGATTTTACATATTTATTTGACAGTGAGAGAGATCACAATTAGGCAGAGAGGCAGGCAGAGAGAGGGGGAAGCAGGCTCCCTGCTGAGCAGAGAGCCGGATGTAGGGCTCCATCCCAGGACCCTGGGATCATGACCTGAGCCAAAGGCAGTGGCTTTAACCCACTGACCCACCCAGGTGCCCCCAAAAATAATTTTCTAAAAGGCCTTTTTTTCGTATTTGAACTTTGTTTTCAATTTTCTCACTTGTTTACAGTTCCAGTTTTGAATTACACATTCTTTTTAGGGAATTAACCATCTTTTTAAAAGAGCAGGATTAGCATTTGCAACGATGTGGCTGGAACTAGAGGGTACTATGCTAAGCGAAATAAATCAATCAGAGAAAGACACTTACCATATGATCTCTCTGATATGAAGAATTTGAGAGGCAGGGCAGGGGATTATAGGGGGTGGGGGAAGGAAATGAAGCAAGATGGGATCAGGAAGGAGACAAACCATAAGAGACTCCTAAACTCACAAAACAAACTAGTGAGGGTGAGGGTGGCTGGGGGGTGAGGGGGCAGGGATATAGGGTGGCTGGGTTATGGACATCGGGAGCCAGGGGTATGTCCTGTGGTAAGTGCTGTGAATGAAATGTGTAAGCCTTATGATTCACAGACATGTACCCCTGAGGCAAATAATACATTATATGTTAATAAAAAGAAATTTTAAAAAAATTAATAAAAGAGCAAGATTGGCTATTTGCTTTTCTTACTCACTAAAACATGGGTGAAGCCATGGTGTTTGCCCATGGTCACATGGACTATGTTTATACAACCCTGAAGCAAAATGATCAGTAAATTTAACTAGAAGAAAAATGGTTATATGATTTCATGCCTGAAGACTGATGGCTTCACATTTTAAAATGTGGACATTGATTAACCTTTTGTATTATTAAAATACAGTATTAATTTATAAAGGAATAGTTATGTTCACATTTTCTGGAACTAATTCTAAAACTATAGCACTGTCACTCTTAAATCCCTAAGACCATCTGTAAATGAGTCAATGTGAATTTAAAATTAAAGATGGCACATCATATTGCTAAAAGGCCTTTAACATATTCATGCAATCAATCAATTATTCATGTATTACAGATGTTTCTCAATAAGGCTTTGTAGTACGTAACCGTAATTTCAAGTCTTAAACCAAGTCTTGAAATCTTTTTGCCGTATGATAATTGTAAAAGTTCAACATTGTGAATAAGTTAGCTGGCATTAGTAAAAGAGCTATTCAAATTGATTCTAAGTCAGTTTTACAAACTACAGATTCCATCCTATCAGTCATTTATGAAATCAGCTTAGTATTTTAAGAGGGAGGAAGGGAACAGGGGACTAGGATAGAATAAAATAGAATAGAGAATAACACTGTAATTTTAGTTGGTAAGGATAAGTACTGTTTGGTGGTACTGTACGCGTATGTAGGATACTTAATTTTTATGTATGAATTTATTTGTCATAAGGTCAGAGAAATCTCTAAACTGTCACTGCTGGTGGTAATGCAGTTAGGTGGCCTGGTGGCCTCGTGGTTGTGTAACTGGCTGTACACACAATACAGACTGATAGCATGCTTTAATTGGAAAGCTTCATTCTTTGTGCCGTTAACAGGGAGTAAAGGAAGACCTGTGCGACTTGCTGATCAGATTCACAGTTGGCAGGAATCTGGTAGGGAAAGCTAATAAGACACTGGTAACAGACAGAAGATCCAAGAAGAAATTTGAAATATCCTACTGTATACTAAGATAGAAGCACTTTAATAGGAAATTATTCAGTCCTGCAGGTATGTCCCAAAATGGAGAAGTGAACAGTGAGTGAGAGGTGGCTCCCTGTAAAACACGGGGAGAAAACTTAAACTGCTCAGTAGAAAGCAGCCGTGTGTGTGACTATCAAAGCTCTTGACAGACTCTAAGACTACATTTACGAAATACGCGGATGGGTAGTCTTGGCTGGTCAGATCACATATGGAATATAGGGTTCAGTTTGAAATACTGCACTCTTAAGGACGGTGACAAGCTGGAATGCCTGGAGAATAATGGGAGTCCTCTGAGTCAGCCCCCCCCCCACAGTTCATCTTTATCTGCCACAGAAGCCAAACTGGATAAATTGTGTAGGAATTTGGTTACCAGTTATGCTCGGTGCAGTGCAGATTGACAGTGGACCCACGGCTCTTTTTTTTTTTTTTTTTTTTTTTAAGATTTTATTTATTTGACAGCGAGAAACACAGCGAAAGAGGGAGCACAGGCAGAGGGAATGGTAGCGGGAGAAGCAGGCCTCCCGCAGAGCAGGGAGCCTGATGCGGGGCTCGATCCCAGGACCCTGGGATCTGACCTGGGCTGAAGGCAGACGCTTAACGACTGAGCCACCCAGGCGCCCCTGGACCCACGGCTCTTGCATACTCACAGCTCACAGGCTAGTGTGGTGGTAATAATTTACATAATAACGTATCTGATTAGGCTGCTCATAAAGCTTTGGGTTTCTTCTACTGGAATCTCACTTTCCTTTTAGCCTAGTCCTGGATGCGTCAGTGCTTAGGACATGAGGAGACATGTCTACTGCAAAATATTCCGACCTGATGCTCACTGAAATTGCTACCGTGGTTTGATGGCATATTACCAGTTTCCTTCTTACCCTAGTATTTGCCTCTGGCTTGCTTAGATTGGGATAAAGTCTAGGAATGAGAAATTGGTCACATCATGTTGGAATCCATATCTAAAAGGTATGTGTGTAGATTCATCTTAAAAATATTCTCTAATCATACATCTATAATCTTGAAAAATGTATCATTTAGTGTTTATTTAACATTGTACTTATTTAACATGTATTATACTGTAGTTATATATAAAGAAGGTATTTTGTGCTGCCCTCCCTTCCAGATAACTTAATTAGTTGGTGATTAGCTGGAGAAAGTTCATGAACTCATGTTATAGTGGATTTCTTGATTGGCTTTCCAACAACTAAGTAGCATCAATGTAAAAGTTGATGTACTTTGTCAAACTGGATAATATAGTGAGGTTTGTTAAATTAGATTCTCCTAGAACATTATTTCAGAAAAGGATATTCGTCATTTAATTGTAAATAATGTCTGATACCTGTAAATATGAAATCTCGCATTTATATTCAGCATGTAGTTACAAGCCCAATAGAAAATCTGGACTTCATAAAGAAGAAGGTTGTAAATAAAGCTAAAAGAAAATGATTTGTACATTAAGTTTAGGAAGTTGAAATGCAAATGGCAAACTAGGACAACATATTTGCAAAAAATAACAGCCAGAGAGATAATATTGATAATTATACAGTATCCTGCAAATCAGTAAGAAGACATACTCCAAACCCAAGAGACTAGTGGGCAGTAGAGATGTAGAGTTTTACTAAAGAAATGCACATGGGCAATAGGCATGAAAATATGTTCATTGTTACCAATGATCAGCAATTCAAATAAAAATAATTGCAAGGATGAGAGGGGTAGGGAGAGGAGGAGATCAAGAAAAGAGCAGTTTTTAATCTGACAGATTGTCAGAAATCAGAAGGATTTCTAAAGTCTACTGTTGGTTAGCTGGTGCGCTTGTCGATGGCAGTATAAATTGGCATAAGCTTTGGGTTCGAGTTAAGAATCTTCATGTTCCGACTCTCAGTCTGCTGCCTTACCTGAGTCGCTCAGAATCTCCTTGGCTTCTTTTACTGTAGTATCTGGCATCCAGGACTGAGCAGAACATCGTGTGGTCTTTTTGTGGCCAGAGCAGCCCATTGGTTGGTCATTCTTTATGAGAAACCGCTTTCGAAGGTGGGCAGGTCAGGGATCATTTCTTTGGTGTTTATAAAGATGAGGAACTGACACTTCTGTTCAGTGATGATCCTGACTCAGATGCATCTGGCTAGTAGAAGACAAGGAATTTCTTTACCTTCACTTGTTTTATGACTGCCAGGGACAACTGGCCTTACACCTTAATACAAAGTAAAGCTGGGCAGATCCTGCACAGAAGGTAGGGGACATCCAGTCACCCATTAGAGATAAGACCCAAACTGTTACCTGAGTATTTCTGCTGAAGAAGTTATAAAACAGCCTGTCCTTTGGAGAAATGCTGCAATCCACCTCCCCACCCCTCTGCCCCGCTGACTCAGAAAAGAGCTATGTTGATCCAATTTCAGCTCTGAAGCATTATTTAAAAGACATTGTTAAAGGTATATTTTGCATGGAATTATTGATATAAAATATCAAGTTTTGCCAAACTATATTCATACGTAAAGTTGAAACATAAAGACATGGACCTTAATTTTTTTAAACTCACCTTTATTTGTAATCTTACTAAGCTGATTTAGAATTTGATATTCATTTAGTCGCAATTAGAAGAAAAACATTTTTAAGAGTACTCCTTTCATGGCTTCTTGCTTTAGTGCTGAGCAAACCACCTTTAAAAAACAAAAGACATTTGAAAACTGTTCCTGGGGCCAATCTTCAACTGGAGTGAAGAGCAAATATGTATATAATGAGCACACTTTTTTCTGCAGAAGTGAAGTTAGTACACTTCTTAACTCCTAAGAGTTACTTAGCTGTGTGTTCAGTTTAGTTAAAATACTTTCAACTCTGTCTTTAAAGTGAATTGTAGAACTGCTTGAGTGGGTGTTTACATAGGCCCCACCTTGCTCCAGAAAGGATTTAAGGTAGCTTGAAATATTCTCTTGTACCTAGTTATTATAACTTTAGTCTTGAAAGTCTATAATGACTACATGGCACACTGAAATTACCACAGTAAAACTTGACACTAGTAATATGATTCTCTCAATAAGTGAAATTTAACATGAGGTTCCTCTTTGTAAAATTAACACACGACTTTTTTTTTTTTTTTTAACACAAGCTGGTGCTTTAAAACAAGTTCTTGTAAAATAACTTTTGTCTATAAATCAACTACTAAAGCCAAGCCCTCTCCTATAAGCATGTATCTCTTGCTTTGTTGCTCAAATGTAGAATGAGCTTTATCATTAGAGGATATTTCATAAGCATTCATAATTTGACATTCCCATGTTTAGTGTGAGTAAAAGAAGCTCTCAAGGATGAACAAAAAGCCAGTTTTAGAAGAACACAAAATTGAAATTATTTCTAAGCATCACTTTTACGAAGCCCATTTCATTAAGTACTCATTCTGTAATTTGCTTAAAACAAGAGGATGGAAAAGCTCATGGTCACCCAGACCTCTGCATGTGTTTGGGAGTCTTGAAACTGGAAGGGAGTATACAGTTTTCATAGCCTAGCTCTTTATGCAGTACGTTTCTAATGTTTAATAGAAAAGGAACTTCGGTTGTTAGTAATGAGCAGTAAAAATCCATCCCAAAGTGTATGAAACAGAGAGATGGGCCAATTTTTGTTTTGTATGTTTTTTGGGGGTAAGGGAGATTCAGGGGTATTCTTTTCATTTTTTTTTTTTTTTAAAGATTTTATTTATTTGACAGAGAGAAACACAGCGAGAGAGGGAATGCAAGCAGAGGGAATGGTAGCCGGAGAAGCAGGCTTCCCGCTGAGCAGGGAGCCTGATGCGGGGCTCAATCCCAGAACCCTGGGACCATGACCCGAGCCGAAGGCAGACGCTTAACGACTGATCCACCCAGGCGCCCCGTCTTTTCATATTTTTTTAACTCAGTAATCTTAGAAATTGCCTTTGCCTATTTGATCAGAATTTTAAAAATCAATATTTTTTTTAAAAGTCACTTGGTGAACCTTCATTTCTGGATACTCTGATAATTTAATGCTGTTATATGTTTTTGTAATCTTTGATCTATATGTAAGATGAAAAGACAGATAAATACAAAGAATTTTGAGTCAAGAGACTTGCCTTGAATCCTGATATTCACACTCATTATGGGACCTCGGGGCCTGCCTTTTCTGTGAATCTAAAGATGTATAGGAGTATTTACCATAGGAGTTTGAGAAGGTGGGAAGGATAGTTTCATGGATAGAAAGTGTTTTTAGTGGGAATACAAAGGTTTGAAGGAATGTATGCACCCCTATGTTTATTGCAACATTATTTATAATAACCAAATTATAGAAGCAGCCCAAGTGTCCATCGATAGATGAATGAATTAAGAAGATGTGTTATCTGTGTACAATGGAATATTATTCAGCCATAAAGAGAATGAAATCCTGCCATTTGTAACAACATGGATGGAGCTAGAGAGTACAATGCTAAGTGAAATAAGCCAGTTAGAAAGACAAATACCATATGATTTCACTCATATGTGGAATTTAAGAAAACAAATGAACAAAGAAAAAAACAAAGAGAGACAAACCAAAAAACAGACTCTTAACTGGAGAACTAACAGATGGTTACCAGATGGGAGGTGGGTGGGGGAAATGGGTAAAATAGGTGCAGGGGATTAAGAGGACACTTATCTTGAAAAATACATGAACTATTGAATCACTGTGTTGTACACCTGAAACGACCATAACATTGCATGTTAACTAAACTAAAAAAAAAAAAGCCTGTAGATGCTGGATTAGAGAATCTACATCACACTATAACGCACAAGTGATCAGTACTGTTAAGTTTATTCTAATTTAACATTAATAAAAGCAGTCCGTGTGAAAAAAGTTGTGAAAATCCAAAAGAGGATAGTTCTACAAATTGTGCCTCTGTCTTGGGAACCCAGCGTTATTCCATGTTGGTTAACTACCTGAATCCATCGCACTTTGATCAGAATTTTGCCATGTTTATATTCTTGGCACAAACAGCATACAGTCGGGCAGATTAGAGTTGCTTGGCAAATAGGGGTCCCGCTTTGTGCATAGCAACAGGTAAATTGTAGGTGCTTTCCTAGGATTTCCTGCTCACTTCACCTACAAAACCATTTATGTGGTGGCCCCTAGCCCCTTTCTAGCTGGGTTTCAAATTAAAACTTTCTAGTTAACTCCTGTTTGTTTATGTTCTGTAGCCTTGGTTGTTTTTGTTTTGAAAAGTGTTTTTCAGTGCCATTCAGTAAGTGTATCTGGAGTCTTGTACAAAATGTTTAATGTGATGGCAAATACTCAGTTTTGCCCCCACAGGGCTTCCTGAGTCATTGGGAATGATACATATGTAAATAACAATAGCATAGCATCATTAAGGTTTTAAAAACTTAGGAGTGTGAGGAGGGAGTGTGAGGAGGGAGGGGACCTGCACTGTGGGGTCTTCGGGAGGGGCTGGCATTTAGACCTGGAGTGGGGATGGGCCGGGTTTGGGGCAAGTAGAGAAGGGTGCTCTCTCAAGGGGGGCTACCCAGGGTGGTATTGCTGTAGTTTCCCAAGAATGATTTCCAGGAGGGCCAATGTAAGTCAGCCTTTGAAGGACTTGCCCACGTACTTATTCCTCTGTAGATGTTCTTCCTCTCCTGTCTGCCACAAACAGAGAAATTCATTTATGGAACTGCAGTGGACAAAATGAGCACGTATGGATTGGAACAGTGAAGTATGAGAGCTGTGAGGCTCTATAGAGGAGAATGGATTGTTTTTATGTCAGAAACATAAATTTTTGTAGTTACCCATAAATTTAACCTTGGAGAGCTTGGCAAATAAGGGACAAAGCAAAGTGCAGTAGATATACCAACTAAAAGAAACATACCAGTTCTTCAGAATAGGAACTTTTCCTTCTTACTAATTTTCTTAAATTATAAAAATGTTCAAGCATATACAAGTAGACTATAGTATAATGAATTTCCAGCTTCAACAGTTGTTAATAATTTGCTAGCCCTGTTTCACCTGTTCCCCCACCCCACCTTACTCTGAGGGGCCCTGGAATATTTTAAAGCAAATCCCAAATTACTTTTACTTTACTTTTTTTTACTTTTAATTTTTACTATGTATGTCTCATGAGGGCATTTTTTTTCTTACCTGCTATAGTCCATTATACTACCTGACAGAATTAACAGATTCCTTGAGTATCTGTCCAGTGTATAATTTTTCTGATTGCCAACATACCTTTTTGACAGTTGGTTTATGTGAATCAGGGTCCAGAGAAGATCCATACACTTGACTATGTCACGTGAGTCTCTTACTCAATATTCTCCTCTCCTCACCCCACCCTGCCTTGTTCTATTTAATCTGTTGGAGAAACCCCGTTATTTGACTTGTCCCTTTTTCTGGGCTTGACTTACTGCTTCCAGTGATGTTGTTTAAACTGTTCTTTATCCCCGTTTTCCTATAGACTGGTGGCTCTAGAAACTTGATTAGATTCAGAATTTTTGTTTTATAGTGGGGGGAAAGAAGATCAAATATTTATAGATGGAGCTTTGTATTTCCTATTGCATTATATCACAAGACAGATTAATGTCTGGCTGTTCTATTTTTAGCAATAGATCAGTGTCTTCCAAGTTGTCAGCCAGTGTATCCACTGTGAAGTTCTCCATCACCCTTTCATCTAGGATTTTAATGATCACCACTGCTGATTGTTGCCTAGATCCTAGATTCATCAGGGATTACAAACTGGTAATTTTCTGTTTTTCTTATGTTTATTAGCTATGTGAATCTTCAGAAAGAACTTTTCCTTGTCACCTATTTGATTACCCTTAGACACAGGGTATACAGAGAAGACAGGATAAATGTGCTGTTTCCCTTCATTTACCAGTTTTGGGGATATTGAGTTGTTGCTCTCACAAACTGCAAGGTGACCGATGAATTTTTTAAGTACTAATTTTCATGGATTTAAATGTTTTACTTATATTAACTATATTATTAAATATGTAATAATTTATATATTACATATGCAAATTTTAATTTGTGTTTCAATTCATTGTGGTCATTTTTCTTTTTTATGCCCAAAATTGTATCATCTTAGGCCTCTGGGAGCCTTTCAGATCGACTCCTGTGTCTTTTTTGTCATAAACCTATTCATCTTTGCTTCCTGAAATAATTAACATGTCCGAAGCTCATCTTGTTTGTATATTTCCTGCCCCTTCGTGGAGACCTGGTTCCTCCTATGAGTCAATGGGCATGTATTAATTTTTCAAAATGGCACTTTTATCAAGAAAAAATAGTATTACATGCACATTGTAAATACTTAAAAATTTAGTATACAACTCATTCTCACTACCTGTTACTAATATTTGATAGTTCTTTCTCTTAGCATATGTATCTGCATATATAGATCACACATGGGATGATTTTATACACATACACAGTACATATATGTATTTGCACTTTTGTACTTTTGTATCTGAAGTGTTTTCTTTTTTTTTTTTTTTTTTAGATTTTATTTATTTGACAGAGAGAAACACAGCGAGAGAGGGAACACAAGCAGAGGGGATGGTAGCAGGAGAAGCAGGCTCCCTGCTGAGCAGAGAGCCCAATGTGGGGCTTGATCCCAGAACCCTGGGATCATGACCTGGGCCAAAGGCAGGCGCTTAACAACTGAGCCACCCAGGCGCCCCTGAAGTGTTTTCAAGTAAGAGGAATTGTGGTCATTTTTTCATGACCATGGAAATCTTCAGAAGCATTTATTTTAGATGACTTTACAGTGTTCAGTTATATTTACTGAAGATTTTTGTTGTTTTCCCCATTTTCCAACTTTTGAAAATAATTCAGTTGCCATCATGGCATGTAAATCTTAAAGAAGTAGGTTAAAGAAGCAAAGAGAAACATTTTTAAGCCTACTGATAATGTAATGAACATATTCATTATAATACGAAAGAAAGATACTGGATAACCCAATAGTGCATACCAGTTTTTTGAAGTCCCAGCCCTTCCACTTTACTAACTAGCTTCATGATATTTGAACAAATTATCCAGTATTTTTGAGCCTTAGTTTATTCGTCTGTAGAACAGAAAAAAATAAAACTTCTCTTAGGAATGAAGGATCAAAAGAGTTCCAGTCTTTTCCTTGAGGATCAAAAGAAATAATTCATTCATTCTACAGATATTTTACAAGTATGTACCAGGCACTCTTCCAATTTCTGGGTCTACAACAATGAATGAGTGAAACCAATAAGGTCCTTGTTTTGATAGGACTTTTTTTTAACGGAAAGGAGCAGATAAACCTTTGTCAGTTTGTGGTGATAAGTGCTGAGAGCAATGAAAAAGATAAGGAGATGAGAGCAGGGAGGAGGTGCTATTTTGGAACCAGTGGTCTGAGAAGGCCCTATTGATAGGGTGTCATTTGAGTAGAAGTGTGAGTAAATGAGGGAGAGAGCCTTGATGATTTGAGCTAGGAGCTCTCCATAAACAGTATGGGGAATGTACTTAGGCCTGGCCCAGGAATTCAAGCCAGAGTGTGCCTCAAGTCTAGAGTGTTAAGAGATGAGAACAGAGAAGAATGGATCACAAGGAGGCTTACGGGCCTTGGTCAGGAGTTTGGATTTCATTCTGAATGCATTGGGAAGTCATTAGCGGGAGGTATTGAACAGAGAAGTGAACAGTGCTTTGTAATCTGAGAGACCTTATTTTAAATACTGCTACTGTTACCACTACTACAGCCCTCTGGTTTACCATCTAGGCTATGCAAGAGTCAGTTTGACTCCTGCATAGTGTCCAGTGTTGAACATCCTTGGGCCCTGGAAGTCTAGTCAAGGTCTATTAATTGCAAAAGACACTCCAAAGTCTTGTATCTCTTGGGTACTTAATTTTGGTTTTGACATAGTTAATGATGAGCTATGTATTTGGTGGCTTTGGTAATTAACCAAAGGTCCAATTGCTTCTTCAAGCTATTGATGGTTTATTTTAATGGAGCTAAAGTCATTGCATCTTATTTACAGCTGAGAAGGGTATCCTGTCCATCCAGAAGCTAAATCAAAACTTTTAAGATGCAAGTTTAAAAAGAAAAATAAAGGACGCTTGGGTGGCTCAGTCAATTAAGCGTCTGCCTTTGGCTCAGGTCATGATCCCAGGGTCCTGGGATCAAGTCCTGCATCCAGCTCCCTGCTCAGTGGGAAGCCTGCTTCTCCCTTTGCCTGGCACTTTCTCAATTTCTCTCTCTCTCTCTGTCTCTCTCTCTGACAAATAAATAAATGAAATCTTTAAAAAATAAAAAGGGGGCGCCTGGGTGGCTCAGTGGGTTAAAGCCTCTGCCTTCGGCTCAGGTCGTGATCTCAGGGTCCTGGGATCGAGCCCCACGTTGGGCTCTCTGCTCAG
The DNA here is from genome assembly GCA_028646535.1 of Procyon lotor. Taxonomy (NCBI): domain Eukaryota; kingdom Metazoa; phylum Chordata; class Mammalia; order Carnivora; family Procyonidae; genus Procyon; species Procyon lotor. The sequence goes on along the minus strand of CM053605.1, from coordinate 5,579,063 downwards.
CAGGGAGCCTGCTTCCCCCCCCCTCTCTGCCTACCTCTCTGCTTACTTGTGATCTCTCTCTCTCTGTCAAATAAATAAAATCTTTAAAAAAAATTTTTTTTTTTAAATAAAGAAAAAGAAGATCATTTTATTTTGTTATCCAGTCTGTGGGTAGTCTTCTTTTACCCATTTTTCGTTGTGGAAATAGTCCCAAATCAGATTTTAGAAGAAAAAAAAACCTGTATAACTATCCTTTATTACTGTTTATTCAGATTTGACCATATGCAGATGCTGCGCTAATAAGCACATTTAAACACATGTAATTTAATTCTTATGCTAAGTTGCGAGGTAGCTATTGTTTTTCTCATTTTAGAGATGAGAAAAAGGGGCTTAGAAAAGTCTAAGTAAGCTAAGGCATGGTGAAATCAGGATTTGAACGCAGGTTATCTTTAAAGCCATGTCATTAACCACTGTGCTTTATTTAATTGCCCTGCGCAACTGTATGGATGGTCTAGCACCTAGCACAATATCTGGCATATTGTAGATTTTCAGTATTTATTTGAATTAAGGGGCGTGAGCCTTAGAAGCAGGACATTAGGCCTCAGAGCTGGCTATCTGAAAATGGGTTCGGATGTGTACAACATTTCACACTTTCCATGATTGCTCAGTTAGGTACTTTAATAGTCTTTGTAGCAATCTTATTATTGTGTGTGGGGTTTTTGTTTGCAGTTTTTGCTTTGGCCACCAAGTTTATGAGTCAGATCTAACCGGTAGGTTAGGGTAGAGGCCTGTGAACTCAGCTGTCTAGGACTGTGTTGTCATTCAGCACTTTTCTTTATTGTCTCTATGCACATACACCCACGTCCGTGCACACCACAGTGTTGTCTTCCTCAGAGCCGGCGCCCTTGATGCCTTTTGTTTGTGGCATATAGTGAGTGCGTAGCCAGTATGTGAATGGTTGCATGTCCTAAGGAGTGGCTTATGGGCCATTTGACTACTTTTCAGTATTTGTCAGTTCATAGGTGAATAGAATTAGTTACAGTTAAGAGGGGTCACACAAGCCAGAAGCAGTCAGATTGCCTAAGAAGGGCAGTGCCTCGCAGTGCTCACTCTAATGATGTTAGACTTTTATTTTCCCCATGGGTGTTCTGTATGTTCTCCAGCACTTTTTGGGGTGGAGCTCTATGCTCTTAGGAGTATTCACATAACAGCAGTAATTTGCAGTTTTTGTTCTTTGTAGGATATTAAGTGACCATTTCTAGTATCATCTGGCCTCCATCTGTTTTGAAGAAGAGAGGAGACTCCCAGTACAAAAGACCACAGCTATAGAGCAAGTTAACGAAAAGGGGAATGTATACCAAACTGTTAATATCCATTGTCTCTGTAGGCTTTGCTGGTGACCTTTACTGTCTACCTTGTGTCGTCCTTTAATGTTTGAGTTTTGCATAATGAATAATGTCACCATTTCTTAAAAACTAGAAGTTTAACTCTCAGCGATAGACGTAGGTGCAGAAGTAGATAGAAGGACTCTCGTTATTCTGACCCCCCCAGCCCAAATTCCCCCCTCTGACCCCCAAGGAAATAGAAGCTTGCTGAAGGCTTTGCTTATGTGAACAACAGCACAAAAGGTGTTTTTGGTTTTTTGGGTTTCTTGGTGGTTTCAGTGGTCCCGGTCATGATGTGAACCATATTTCCCAGAGCATCCCCTAAGGATGACATTGGCCCCATTTACAAACACGGCCTTATGTGGAGGATAGTGAAGGGTTACGTTTGGTGTCTGTAGCATAGAGAGGCTGAGAAAATAGAATTGACTGAAATTGTGACCTGATGATATATGCAAGAGCTAACAACTGGAAAGAGTCTGGTATGATGACCAGGGTTTGGGACTGGATGAACAATGAATTCATTCAGCATGAAGGGGAACTTAAAAAAAGAAGCAGGACTTGGAGATGAGGTTTGAGTTGCCTGGAAGACATTTATAGAGAGCAGTACTTGGAAATGTAGGCCAATTGGTTGGGGGCAAGATAGGGATTTCAGGTTATTGAGACCATGGGTTGGGGTGCCTGGGCGGCTCATTTGGTCAAGCATCTGACTCTTGGTTTCAGCTCAGGGCATGATCTCATGGTCGTGGAATTGAGCCCCACATCCGGCTCAGCGCTCTCCACTGTCACTTCTCTTTTTCTTTCTCACTCTCTTTCTCTCCCCCCGCCCCACTCTCCTGCTTCTGTGTTCTCTCTCTCTCTCTCTCTCTCTCTCTCTTTCTCTCTCTCTCTCTCTCTTTCTCTCTCTCAAATAAATAAATAAAATCTTTTAAAAAAAAACAAGAAAAGAAAAGAAAAACGAAGCCATGGGTAGATGAGGTCAATCAGAATATAGAGTAAGAACACAGCCAAGGGTGGAACCCGGAAGGACATCAACTTTGGAGTAAAGATGAGTCATTGGATTAAATGCAGAAAGAAAGGGCATTTGGAGAGAAAGGAAAACAGCTAAGGGAGAGCAGTGCACAGAAGCAAAGGGGTGTACAGTGCTTGATGTTCACACAGATTCCTTTCATACAGCTTTAGCCTGCAGTTCCACAAATGTTGGTTTTAATATGAGACCAGTATATTTAATTATTCCTCTTCTCCACCTTCCCCCCAGTCCGTCAGATTTTCAAGTTAAATTTCCTGTCTACGGCTTCTTTATCTTTGGGATAAATAGAACATACAGCACGGTTCACCATCAGGAGCTAGCTCACCTCCAGTTTGAGAATTATAGGTGTATGAGTTTCTACAGCCCTCTAGAATGCCAACAGTGGCTGATTTTCTCCCGATTGCATTAATAATTTTGGCTCAGCCCAAAGAATCCTGCTGAGGTGCATTATGAACCAAAAAACTTTTTTTTTGAAGGGATGGAGGAAATTGGTTGTATTTGAAAGCTAAATGGATTTTTCAATTGTGTATTTTTGTCCATTTCTTTCATGAACTTCGTTTATGTCCAAAATGTCATTTAGGCAGTTTTAAAACAATATTAAGAAATAGTTTGAACAGGGGCGCCTGGGTGGCTCAGTGGGTTAAAGCCTCTGCCTTCAGCTCAGGTCATGGTCTCAGGGTCCTGGGATCGAGCCCCGCATTGGGGGGGGGGGGGGCTCAGGCTCCTCTGCTCAGCGGGGAGCCTGCTTCCCCCTCTCTCTCTGCCTGCCTCTCTGCCTACTTGTGATCTCTTTCTTGCTGTGAAATAAATAAATAAAATCTTTAAAAAAAATAGTTTGAACATATGGAAAAGTTGAGTAGCAATGAAAACCCGTATACCCCACCATCTGGTTTTAAAAATTAAGATTTGTGCGATATTTGCAAACATGGTGCTCTGGCTTGGAAGTAGTTGGCATATTCTGGGAACAGAAAGAGCATCAGTGTGGCCGGACCCCTGTGATAACGGCTGGAGCACTGGGCCATGACTTGGAAATAGGTAAAGCCTAGGAGCGCCATGGTAGGAATTTGCATTTTATTAATAAAACCAGGGCAGTGCAGAATTATTGAAGGGCCTTCATTAGTGGCCTCTTGTTACTAATCCCTAAAACTCCCTCAAATACTTGTAAAGAAATACTGCTGATGGTAAAGAAGGAAAAGAGGGAACCTGGAAAGCCAGGCAGGTTGTTAGGCTGAAAAGTATCTTTTAACCATCTTAATCCTTGTTTACCATTGCTACTCTATCTCTATACTCGGGATTGTCAGTTCCAAAACTCAGACATGTGCAGAGTGTGTTTCACATCCTTCAAGGATCTTGCTGAGTGTCCACTTCTTGTTTTGAGTACTTGTTACTAACTATATTTCCTCAAAGTACAGTCGTACTGGTTTATATGTTCTGCAAAATTTTGGCTGTGTAGTTTACTAATTAAAAGGAATGGTTGTGTCATGCTTCTCCTTTCCCTAACAGAAGCACTTTATATGGGTTCTCTTCAGCAGCTGTACTCTTTCTGCCATGGCGAGTATTTGGTTTATGGTAGAACCTTTTAAAACCCCCCTTGCCCTGGAAAGTCACTTCTTCCACCATTGAGCCAGAGCTGAAAATAGCTCTGTTGCGTAGCACTGTAACACTTCTGCACATTACCATTAAACATTCCTGCCCTCCACCCAGCGTTGATTTGTAGCATCATTGCTATTATTTGCAGAGTACAAATAGGAAAGGTTGTATTTTCAGAGGATTTATCGTGATTGTGAATTCACTGTGTTTATGGAAAAGCAATCTGCATTACCCCCTCAGAAAAAAAAAAAAAATAACGGGAAAGAATGATCCAGGATTTGTGGATGTCTGTGTCTCTGAACATTGTGTACCTAGTCAGGTAATCAGATAATGCAACAACCAGTTGGGATAACTCAACTACAATTGATCTAAACTTCTTGTCATAGAAAAGATATTTAGATATAATTTTATGCATCTTTGGATTTTGAGAACCTGTGGTTCTCTTTGGTCCTGTGAGCAAGCAGATTTACAGGCTGATAGAAAGATGGTGAGTTATATAGGTGATATACTTGGGTGTAAAGATTGGTCAGAACAGATCATATCAAAACATGTCAAGAAATAACACACTTGTTCATGATTTAATTGTAGGCTTAATGTTAGCATTAATTTGCATGCTCTTTCCCCGAGTGTGTGTTTATAAAGAGATATGCAGGTCACTGTATCTCGGATTTTAGAGAAAAAAAACATTCAAATACTTTATTCAAGTGAAGTCTTAGGCAAAGTTCAAAAGAAGTGTTAATGATGCTGTGCAGTGGAGGTATTTTATGTTGACATGGGGAAAAAACTTTGGCGGAGGCAGGCCGTGGGGCCCGGGGACAGTTAAATATAGGAGTTTGGGAGTCGCAGTTTGAAAACCATTGACGTAAGTGCTCTATAAGGTTCTTCTCAAAAAGTTATCTTTTGGTATCTTATGAGGTTGTTTAATGTCTATGAACATAACTTCTTTCAGTTTGTCTAGTAAAAGTAATTATAAGTTAGACACGTTCCCAAGTTACTTCCATTGTTTATCTTGTTAGTAACTCTGTTTTCTCATGGTGACTTCTTGGAATAGTTGATGTCCTCCTTTTACATGATGTAATATTGTGGTTTTTGTGGTTAAAATATTGTTTTCTGCTACCCACAAAAAATTAAGAACTTCCAGAAGTTCATTATCCCCAGGGCGATGAGTTCCTTCATAGGAGATAAGTCTTATGCAGGCAGAAAGAGTACACATTGAAACTGTTACTTAAGAGACTTGAGGATCTACTGGGAGATTTGCCCAAGGCTCTGTCCAAGATTCTCTCCAACTCTGAGACCCTGACTGACTAAAGAGAAGGAGGTGTGTGCCCACTGGGTGCTTAGGAGGAAACAGTGTAAACACTGGCCAAGGCACATCTCGAGAGACCTGGAGAGTGAGCCTGTTGCTAGTGCTGTTTGGCTGAGCTCCTTACTTAGCTTTTTGCCTCAGTTTCCTCAACTGTAAAATAGAGATGTCTTTTAATTAGAGGTATAGTGCGGTGACTAAGGACACTTTGGATCAAGACAGACCTGAGCTGGTTTTATTGCTTAGAACCTTGAGCCAGTTTCTTGACCTCATTAAAGTTCACTTGTAAATGGGAGTAATGTCCCTTAGGGAATTGTTTAAAAAGATCCCATGAGACGATGACTTAAAGTGCTCAGTATGAGGCCTGGCAGTACTAGTCACCCTGCTCATCAGCACCAGCATGTTCCTCCTCAAATGGGTGGTTAGGAGAGCAGGTGATAGAAAAGGTATTTTGAAAAGTACAAAGTGTTCTGTAATTCTAAGATACCTTTGCATTATCGTTTCCCCCGTATATTTGTGGGTTTCCCAGTTCCTGCTCATTTTGGAAGTCTTGTCGTAAAGTGACTTTCTCAAACACTGATTTTCTTCCACATTAGCATTTAAAAAGCATGTTTTCTGTTGACCCCACTTTTTCTCACCTGTGCCTTGCTGTGTCCGCAGGTAAAGCAGGCAGAGCGCAGCGAGGCGTCCGTCGCTGCCGCCATGCCGTTCCCGTTCGGGAAGTCTCACAAATCTCCAGCGGACATCGTGAAGAACCTGAAGGAGAGCATGGCCGTTCTGGAAAAGCAAGACATTTCTGACAAAAAAGCAGAAAAGGTATGTATTTGGCTTTATTTTATGTTTTCAGTCTTTTGATTAGGAGCAAATACAAGACAGATGATGAGGTGATTTTTAAAAGATCAGTAATTCCCAATTTGGGGTTTTTAAAAGCGTCCTAACGTGGCATTTGCTGCTGCTTAAACGCCAGATGCTTTCTTCTGTGCTGCTGTCTGACAGATTGAGTTCTAACTTTTTTCTTGGTTTTTCATTTCAGGTTTTCAAGTTTCAAGTTTGTTTAAATGGGGGCGTTGTTTTTTGGGGTTTTTGTTTTGTTTTGGTTTCATTGCTGATGTGATTTATCTGATTCCCGAAATCTCTGTTCCCAGTGGTGGTCGTCTTGGAGCGGTGGCCCCCCCCCCCCCCCCCCCCCCCCCGTTTCCTTTCCTCCTTTCCGTGTTCGCTTTATCCATGACTAGTGTCTCCCTCTACCCAGTCACCTTAATCTAAAATTGGCTTGCATCCCAATCTGTCTCTTTCTTCTCAAGATGTGATCTTTCACAAAATAGGATTAACCCCTACTTCCTAAGGGATTTATGAATTGATCATGACTTCCGTTCCCACTTGAGGAAGACCCTCATGACCTTTCGTAAGGACCTTAGCAGTAGCTTAGTCCTTAATACTCTTTCTAAAATACCTCCCCTACTCTAAACCCTCCTTGCAGACTCTTCCCATGGCACACAAGACCGTTCGTGACCTAGTCTTTAGGTGATTTTCAGCCCTTCTTCCCCTTATTCTAACAATCTCAGCTTGCCTCTGTTTTTTAGAGCAACTAAAGCAAATAATCAGCTATACTGTTTTTAATGCCTTTGTCTTCTCCACCCCCTCCATTTCCACCTCAGTCCCCATTCATCTTTCAGAACCACCCTCTACCTTTCTTTTTTCCTAGATGGCTTCCCAGAGTACTCCCTTTCCTTCCTCATCCTTACCCCTAAAACAAATCTCTACCTTTTGGCCACCTCCTTTGGAAATGCCAGCACTGCCGCCATCTTGAACATGATTTTGTTTGTGTTGGATTTTTGTCTCCCTTATTAGAACGTGAGCTCTTTGACCAATGTGTTATTTCTGGTCCACTTGTGCCCCCTCCACAGTACCTGACTCCCATGGGCTGGAACTCCCTACTCTTATTCGAATGAGTGTTTCAAACACTCTTTGGAAGGACATTTTCCACCCTGTTGTTTGTTTTAGAAGGTTGTTTCCTATCTTGGGTTGTTGAATATATTAGACTGCTTAACATCTTTTTAAGTCTAAGACTCTGTGGTTTACCTGTGTTCTTGTGAAGAAGAGAAGTTCATACTCATGGGATTAAGATTTGTTTCAGACTATTCAGGTAGATCTTCCCTGGAAATTCTAGATAGTTTCTCGCACTCCCATAGTAGTAAGATACAGATAAATATTAATGATGTGAAAAAACTTAAAAAAAAGTCTGGTGTAACAGATGATAGCTAGATTCTCATATTTGTGTTTGCATTCAGTCTGCTGTCATATGTTAGTTATTTTGGTTGAAATATATAAAATCTGGCCTCATACAGATGTATAGGTGGGAAAATGAGGTATATTTTAAGAAAAGGCATTTTGAATATGGTTTGAAAACAAACCAAAATTCAACACTTGATAGTTCCTTGGTTGTAACAGAATCTGAAAGTACTATGAATATACTTTTCATACTCTGCATTTTGAAAAGATCTTTTATCCATGTATGGTTTTGTAACATTCGTTGATCATTTAGAAAGTATTGGATCACTGACATATATACATCTTCCAGATGCTGACACATTATATAATATCAAAAATTCATATTTTTTATAAATCTTTTTTTAAAATTTTATTTATTTATTTGACAGAGAGAGAGATCACAAGTAGACAGAGCAGCAGGCAGAGAGAGAGGGGGAAGCAGGCTCCCCACTGAGCAGAGAGCCCGATGCGGGGCTTGATCCTAGGACCCTGAGATCATGACCTGGGCCGAAGGCAGAGGCTTTAACCCACTGAGCCACCCAGGTGCCCCAAAAATTCATATTTTTAAGTGTTACTATTAATCCCATCAGAAAAGTCTTAAGTATTGGAAAGTGGTCAGACTTAATGTATGTTGTATTCAAAATTCGGATTTGGTACCACATACTGTTGGGTGTTTTCCCTAAAAGTGACAGGTTTATTATTACTTCATTCACTTTCAAGAAAATGTCTGCCAGATGTCCAAGCCTGAATGATTTGTCAGTTTTCTTTCAAGTAAAAATGATTTTCCATTAAAAAAGTGGCCTGTTTAGCTCATAGCTCAACAATCATACAAGTACTTTTCCTTAAGACAGCCGGTTATACCTCAGTAAGGGTCATAAAGTGCTTTATGCATACTCCCCATTTATCACACCAAATGTTAAAAAGACATATGTGTACTCAAAGATCAAAATTTAATAAAACGAATATTTTGTTCCTGCTTCCTCCTGATACTAAGCGAAACTGACCTTTTTGGGGGGGGGGGGTTAACTGAATGTATGATAAAGTTTACAGTGATGGCTGGTACAGCTCGCTGCCCATGTCTTAACTCAGTCTAGGGCATCATCGCTGTCAGTACAAATGGCGGCATAGCAGAAAAAGGCAAATAACGTGTTGGTATTGTTTTGACCTCATGGTCCCCTCGGAAGGGTCTCAGGGTCCGTGGTAGTTATTAGAATGTATATGTGTGTATAGGTTAGTTGCATCGGGTAGGGGGAGTATCCTAATTTAGATGGGTTATATGCGGAAGGCTCCTGGAGGAGGTGGCATTGGAGATGAGTTCTGTAATTATAGAAAGCAAGTTTAAGGTTGCCTGGATAGCTCAGTCGGTTAAACGTCTGACTCTTGGTTTCAGCTTAGGTCATAATCTCTGGGGATCAAGCCCCACTTTCTCACGCTCTCTCATTCTCTCTCTCTCTCTCTCTCTCTCTCTCTCTGTAGGAATTCATATCATCTACTTTACTAAATCAGTGGTTTTTAACCAGGGGCAATTTCCCCCTTTATGGGACATTTGGCCATGTCTAGAGACATTGGTTTTAACACTGGAGGGAGGGCTGCAGCTGGCAACTAGTTAGTAAAAAGGCCAGAGATGCTGCTAAACGTGGGACAGCCCCCCACAACATGGAATTATCTGGCCCAAAATGTCACTAACACTGACATTGAGAACATTAAACCTTAGCAGGAATAGACTTCTTATTATTAGGATAAACAAAGCAAAGAAAAATAGTTGAATTTATGAAATATAAATTTCAGAGGAAAAGGACAACTCTGAAAGGTGATCCATGCAAATTATTTACTCTGAAATAGATTAAGAAGTGGGAGGAGGACCCTGAAATTTCTGACTCACCTTGTTATCAAGCCTCAAAAGAAAGTAGTAATTGATGCAGATGGTGAAGAGGGAACTGAGACCTGAAAGCAAAAGATGAAAATCTGATCACTCAATTAAAAACCTTTACTCAAAAGGTTTGAGTAAAGGTTTTTACTCACTCAGAAAAAACTTTGACTCCATGCTTCAGACCAAAAACTTGAAGGTAGTACCATTAAAACCATGCTTGCTAGGACTTACTTAGCATTGTTCTGGAAATCTAGCCAGTACATAAAGAAATAGTTTAGAAATAAAAAAAATTTAGCTACTACAAATAAACAGGAAAAATTACATTGTTGAGATATTCATATATCTGTAAAACACAAACCAGTGTAAAAGTGAGGGTTCAGCAGGGCAGGCAGCTAAATCGATAGAAAATTCATAGCACCTCTAAATGCCAATCAGAACTATCTAGAAATTGTAATATTTTAAGCAAGTATTTCATTTATAATAGCAATAAAAAAAGTATAAGATGTCTGGGAATACTTTCATCAGGAAAGTATGAAGTATGAAGAACCTATTTGAAGAAAACTATAAGACCTTGTTTGGAGGGACCAAAGAATTACCCGGTCCATGTTATCAGCTGGCATGCAGTAAAGATCCCATTTCTTCTCAAATTAATTTTTAAGCTTAAAGCAATTTAATTCGAATGACAAATAGGATTTTTATAATTTAAAAAATTATTCTGAAGTTCTAGAAGAATAAATTAAAAAGCTACAAAGTTGTGGCAGGATTGAAGGAATATAAATTCTACTTTGTTTTGAAGCAAAACACTTCACAAATCCACTCACAGTCTTTCCAACCATAGTTAATGAAACTCAGTCCTTCTTGTTTTTCAGGCTGAGTCTTGCATCATCCGTGATTCCTTTCACATTTCCCAAATCCAGTTCATGAAGCAAATCCATTCACTTTATCTGGGGGGAGGAAAATTTAAAACCCAGAATCTAACTACATGTCCCATTTTGCTAGTTACCATTATCTCTGCTCTGGATTACTACAGTATCCTTTTAACTGGTCTCTCTTGCTTCCCTACAAGCATAGTGGTTCTTTCAAAACATGAGTCAAATGATATTTCCCTTAGAGTAAAAGTCAGAGTCCTTACAAGGGTCTGAACTACGTTCTACAGGCCAAATCCTTGCCTAGGCCTGTTTTTATAAGGCTTGTGAGCTAAGAATTGGTTGTTACATTTGTAAAGGATTGGTTTAAAAAGCAAAGAAAAATATGCAACGGAGATCTTATGTGGCCTGCGAAGCTTTTAAAATATTTACTATCTACCCTTTAGCAGAAAAATACATGATGAACGTTGCCCTGGACAGTCAGGCCCACATGTGGCCTCAATGGTCCCTTCCCGAGTGCTCCCCCCACATTGACTTCCTTTCTTCGTACACTTCAGTCATGCTTTTGCCTTTAAGCCTTTGCGTTTGGCTGTTGCTTTTGCCTAGAATGTTCTCCCTCCTGCTCTCTGCTCTCTCACTCCCTTATCACCTTTAGGTCTTTTCTCAAATATCACTTTTCACCCAATCCTGTATTTAAAATGCAGCTCTCCTCTCTGGCATTCCTGTTCCTCTTGATCTTGCTCTATTTTCCTTTGTAGCACTTAACATTTTTAATATACTAATAATGTTTGTTTATTCTTTCTTCCCCCATTAGACTATAAACCTTCCAAAGACAGAGCTTAACTATTTGCATTTATTGAAAATGGAACACAAAGCACAGTGAAGTTGAAATGCTGTTAGCTTGTGACTCTTCTGAACTCTTAATTCCTACTGAATAGGATAAAACAGGTACTACTGAGAATATGTAACAATTTGTATTTTGAGTTTGTGACTAATAAGAGTGTGTAATAGCCAGGTATCTTCTAGATTTTTATGGTGTTGGCCAAGTATCACATTTCCTTTCAGTGCTACCATACATAGAAGTAATGAGATAAATGACCCTTCTCAGGAGATCTACCCTGTTGGTCTTAGTGTCCTCCATGTAGTTTTATGTTCATTAACTATCTTCCCCTGTAGTTCAGGATGCTCAAAGGACATTTTTAATGATTGGATGAATAATTATACCCGGTGGATATTATTAGTGGATCACTCAGAGCAGGGTTCTAGTGATCTGTTCTAGGCAGGATTCTAGTTATCTAAGATACTGTCCTCAACTCTAAGCTGTTGATTTGTTGTTATTGATTTATATGAAGAGAATTAAAGGGCTTACAGAGTTTGTAAATGACAAATACTATAGAAGGGTAGTAAACTCTGTATGTAACTGAATCAGACACCAGAGGAGAGGGTTAGTTAGCTAGCGGTGGTGGTACAGAGGTTGAAGGAGTGGCATGGTCTTAACTGATAAAATGCAGTACAGAAAAAAATACAGCTCTGTACAAGAATCTTTAAAAACAAACAAACAAACAAACTCTGCATGCCGGAGGAGAAAGTAAAACAAAATCACTACTCTATTAAATCAAAAGAAGGCAGAAAAAGAGGAAAAGGGGTGGGGATTAAAGAACAGATAGAATAAACGGAAAACAAATGGCAAGATGATAGAATCAAATACCATAGCAGTAATCACATTAAATATAAATGGTCTGAATGCCTCAAGAGACAGAGATTGTCGGATTGAATGAAAAAGTCCTATCTTTATGTGCCTATAAGAAATGAACTTTAAAGATAATGACACAGGGGTGCCTGGGTGGCTCAGTCAGTTGAGCCTCCAACTCTTGATTTCAACTCAGGTCATGATCTCAGGGTCATGGGATCGAGCCCCACAACAGGCTCTATGCTCAGTGTGGAGTCTGCTTGGGATGCTCTCTCTCCCTCTCCCTCCCCTCTGCCCCTCCCCTCACTTGTGCTCCTGTTCTCTCTAAATAAATAAATAAATATTTAACTATTTAAAAATAAATAAGATAAGGACACAATTAGGTTATAAGAATGGAAAAAAGATATACCATATTAATACTTGTCAAAAAAAAAACTGGAGTACTTCTATTAATATCAGGCAAAAATAGATTTCAGAGCAAAAGAATATTACCAGGAATAAAATCATTTCATGATAAAACAGGTCAATTAATCTGAGGGACACAACAGTCCTAAATATTTATGCACCTAGTAACAGAGCCATAAAGCAAAAACTGATAAAATTGCAAGGTGGGTCAGTCAAATCCACTGTTATAATTGGAGATTTCAGTACCCTAATCTCAGTACTTGATAGAAGAAGTAAGTAGACAATCAGCAAGGATTTTCTGGTAGACCAGAAAGATACTATTAGCCAACTTGACCTGATTGACGTTACAGAACCACAGCAGAATACTCCTACACCCTTGTGACATACGGCACATTTTTTGTAAATGTAGACCATATCTTGGGCCTTCAAATAAGTTCCAGTACATTTAAATGGATAAATTTATGTAACATATGTTTTGTGACTACAGTAGAATTAATTAGATACAGTAAATTAGACATCATTAACAGTCTTGGAAAAATTCTAAAATATTTGGAAACTAACATACTTCTGAATAATTCATGGATCAAAGAAATTAGAAAGTTGAGTGGAATAAAAACAAAAACACAACATTGGAATTAGTGTGATGTTGCTTTTAAAACATAAGTTGGAGAAATTTTATAGCACTAAATGCAAATATCAGAAGAAAGGTCTTCGTGCCAACCTTAAGAAACCAGGAAAAGAAGAGCAAATTTAACAGAGTAAGAAGAAAGGAAATAAATAAAGATCAAATCAGAAATTCATTAAGTAAAAATCAGGAAAAAACTCAAAACCGAAAACTTGATGATCTTTGAGAAAATGAATAAAATTGATAAACTCTAGCTAGGACTGATCAGAAGAAAACACAGATTACCACTATCTGCATTGAAAGAGTTGACATGACTACAGATTCTACAAATATTACAAGAGTAATAAAGGAATATTGTGAACAACTTCATGCCAGTGAATCTGACAACTTAGATGAAATGGACAGATTCTTTAAAAAGACATGACTTGCCGAGGCTCACTCAAGAAAAAAAAAAAAAAGATAACCTTAATAGCCTCATATCCATTAAAGTAATTCAAAATCCAGTAATTTTCTACCAAAGAAAAATCTAGGCATAGATGGTTTCACTGAAGATTTCTACCAAACATTTAATGAAGAAATAACGCAATTTCTACATAAACTTCTCTAGGAAATTTAAGAAAAAAAATAGTTCTTATTAACTCATTCTGTGAGGCCAGGATTACCCTGGTGGCAAAACCAAAGACATTACAAGAAAACTATAGACTAATATCTCTTATGAACATAGATGCACAAGTTATAAACTAAATTTTAGGAAATTGAATCTAACAGTAGGACCATACATCATGACTAAGTGATGTATTATTTCTAGAACCCGTGGCTGGTTTAACATACAAAAATCAATCAGTATAATTCTTTGTGTTGACAAACTACAGGTCTGTAGATGAAAATAAAGAAGGGAAAAAAAGGATCCTGATGAAAACTCTGAGCAAATTAGGAGTAGAATTTCCACAACCTAACAAGGAGCATCTACAAAAACCCTACAGCTAGCACTATATACATAATGATGACAGGCTGAATCATGTATCTCCAAGATCAAGAATTTGAAAGGGGGAAAAAGAAAAAGGGATGTTCACTGTTAAACACTTCTATTCAACTTTGTTCTAGGAGTTTCTAGCCTGCACAGTCAGGCAAGAAAAAAATAAAAAGCATGAAAAGGAAAAAGTAAAACTCTCTTTATTTGTGGATGACATGATCATCTACATAGAAGAGCCGAAGGAATTTACAAAAAAAAAGCTAGTAGAACTAATACCTAAATTCAGAGAGTCACAGGTTACAATATTAATATACAAAGACAATTGTATTTCTGTATAGTAGCAATGGAAAACCCAAAATTGAAATTGAAAAAAAAAATCATTTGGAGTAGTATCAAGAAAATACGAAACAGGGGCACCTGGGTGGCTCAGTCGTTAAGCGTCTGCCTTCGGCCCAGGTCAGATCCCAGGGTCCTGGGATCGAGCCCCGCGTCGGGCTCCCTGCTCGGCTGGAAGCCTGCTTCTCCCGCTACCATTCCCTCTGCTTGTGTTCCCTCTCTCGCTGTGTTTCTCTCTCAAATCTTTAAAAAAAAAAAAAAAAAAACCTGTAAGTGGAAGTAAAACAGGGAGTCTAATTTCATCTTGATATTGGGAAAAATAATAGATGGAAATTGGCTTCACTTCGAGAGAGCAGATTTCTGTCTCTGGATATGTATTTGGCACAGACTAAGAGCCCCCTTATGTCTTGTAGAAGGAATACAAGCTTTGCATGGTTGGTACATCCTTATGTTGAAAAAACACTGTATTTTGCAAGGTGCCTCCATAGAGAATAGTCGTCTGTCTTATTTTGAAGTACAATAGTTTCCTGTCATTATTGTCATGATCCGTATAAAGAAAGCTCTTCCTAATATAACCAGTGCAGTGAGAATTCACTCCCAGCTCTGCCAACCCCACGGTGAATCTTGACCGGTTTCTGCTTTACTCATTATATCCAGGGACATTTTCTCTTTCATTTCTTGTGATCTTGTAAATGAAGTGATAAATACAACATTTGAATGCTTATTCCCGGTTGTAATATGTTGGTATTTTTACTCGTTTTATATGGTACACAGCTGCCATATTAATTGTATGTCATACAAATAGATTAGTCCCTTCGGTATCACGCCATACCTTTTTTTAAAAGAATTTGAAAACTACTTTCCTTATACTTCTAGGGGAAAAGGTTTATCTTACCATCCTTATTTTTAGGTAACTAGGGCATGAGGGTGGAGTGGCATGGGGTGGAATTTGTTCTTTCATTGCCAACAGCCACGTAAATCTGTGTGTGTGTGATACCACTGCGTGCTATATAAAGAGGGTACGACTGCCTTACTCAGCTTATACTTGGGTCCCTTCATTGCTGTGAATGCATGTGTTCACAGTGTTGAATGGCTATATTCACTTATTTCATGAGAGGAATAAGTTTGCCCTGTGTTGGCATATTTAAGAGGGGCAAAGGGAGTAGCCTTTTTTAGCATAGCCATTTAACGGTGACTCATGGTTACTCAACTTGTTTAGAGTAATCTTTGACACCAGAAGGTTATTAATAGGTTATTCTTAGTCCATGATCTTTCAACTTAGACTACTGAGACATTTTCTTTATTAGAGAGGTGCATGTGTGTATGTGTGTCTTTATAGGAGTTGGGGTTTTTTTTAATTAACACAAGAATTAATGTGAAGATACAATTGCTTTTATCAGATGTTTGGCACCAACAATATTTTTCAGTTCACTTTTAGATTCCATCTCACATCCTTTAGCTTAATTTACTTTGATTTAAAAACTTCCTTTTTTGCATGAGGTCATATAATAGATCCCTTTCTGAGAATGAATTGATATTTAAGGCATTAAATATAGATTGGTACATATTTAGAGGACACTTGTTAAAATGATTCTTTTGCTAAAGAGTGGGTATAAAGAAATTCAAAGAAAGAAAAAGACAAGGGTGACTCAGTTAAGTGCCTGACTCTTGGTTTTGGTTCAGTTCATGATCTCAGGGACCTGAGATTGAGCCCCACACTGGGCTGTGTGCTCAGTGGGGGGGTCTGCTTTCTCTCTCTCTCTCTCTCTCTCTCTCTCTCGCCTTCTCTTTCCCTGTCTCACTCTGCCCCTCCCCCTTGCTCACATGTGCACATGCACTCTTGCATGCACAGTCTCTCTCAAATAGATAAATCTTTATTTTTAATTTTTTTATTAACATACAATGTATTATTTGTTTTAGGGGTATAGGTCTCTGGCTCATCAGTCTTACACAATTTACAGCACTCACCATAGCACATACCCTCCCCAATGTCCATCACCCAGCCACCCCACCCCATCTTTCCCATCCCTCCCACCCCCCTCCTCTCAAGCAATCCTCAGTTTATTTCCTGAGATTAAGAGTCTCTTATGGTTTGTCTCCCTCTCTGGTTCCATCTTGTTTCATTTTTCCCTCTCTTCCCCTATGATCCTCTCCCTTGTTTCTCAAATTCCACATATCAGTGAGATCATATGATCATCGTCTTTCTTTAGTTGACTTATTTTGCTTAGCATAATACCATCTAATTCCATCCTCATTGTTGCAAATGGCAAGATTTCTTTTTTTTTGATGGCTACATAATATTCCATTGTGTGTGTATATATATATACCACATCTTCTTTATCCATTCATCTGTTGATGGGTATCTAGGCTCTTTGCATAGCTTGGCTATTGGGGACATTGCTGCTCTAAACATTGGGGTACATGTGCCCCTTCAGATCACTACATTTGTATCTCTGGGGTAAATACCCAGTAGTGCAATTGCTGGGTCTTAGGGTAGCTCTATTTTCAACTTTCTGAGGAACCTCCATACTATTTTCCAGAGTGGCTGCACCAGCTTGCATTCCCACTGACAGTGTAGGAGGGTTCCCCTTTCTCCGCATCCTTGCCAACATCTGTTGTTTCCTGACTTGTTAATTTTAGCCATTCTGACTGGTGTGAGGTGGAATTTCATTGTGGTTTTGATTTGTATTTCCCTGATGCTGGGTGATGTTGAGCACTTTTTCATGTGTCTGTTGGCCTTTTGGATGTCTTTGGAGAAGTGTCTGTTCATGTCTTCATCCTGTTTCTTGATTGGATTATGTTTTTTGGATTGTCGAGTTTAATAAGTTCTTTATAGATTTTGGATACTGGCCCTTTATCTGATATGTCATTTGCAAATATCTTCTCCCATTCTGTCCATTGTCTTTTGGTTTTGTTGACTGTTTTCTTTGCTGTGTAAAAGCTTTTTATCTTGATCAAGTCCCAATAGTTCATTTTTGCCTTTGTTTCCCTTGCCTTTGGAGATGTGAGTTGCTGGAGCAGCTGAGGTCAAAGAGGTTGCTGCCTTTGTTCTCCTCAAGGATTTTGATAGATTCCTGTCTCACAGGTCTTTCATCCATTTTGAGTCTGTTTTTGTGTATGATGTAAGGAAATGGTCCAGTTTCACTCTTCTGCATGTTGTTGTCCAATTTTCCCAACACCATTTGTTGAAGAGACTTTTTTTTTTTTTTAAATTTTATTTACTTGAGAGAGAGCATTGAAAGGGGAGAGGGTCAGAGGGAGAAGCAGACTCCCCGCTGAGCAGGGACACCCACCCCCCCGCCAATGCGGGACTCTAGAATCATGACCTGAGCTGAAGGCAGTTGCCCAACCATCTGAGCCACCCAGGCACCCTGAGACTATCTTTTTTCAGTTGGATATTCTTTCCTGCTTTGTCGAAGATTATTTAACCATAGAGTTGAGGGTCCCTTTCTGGGCTCTCTGTTCTGTTCCATTGATCTGTGTGTCTGTTTTTGTGCCAGTATCACACTGTCTTAATAATCACAGCTTTGTAAAAGAGCTTCAAGTCCGGAATTGTGATGCCCCCAGCCTTGCTTTTCTATTTTAACATTCCTGGCTATTTGGGGTCTTTTATGGTTCCATATAAGTTTTAGGATTATTTGCTCCATTTCTTTGAAAAAAATTGATGGAATTTTGATAGGGATTGCATTAAGTGTATAGATTGCTCTAGGTAACAGAGACCTTTTCACAGTATTTCTTCTTCCAGTCCATGAGCATGGAGCATTTTTCCATTTCTTTGTGTCTTCCTCAGTTTCTTTCATGAGTGTTCTGTAGTTTTCTGAGTACAGATTCTTTACCTCTTTGGTTAGAATTATTTCTAAGTATCTTATGGTTTGGTGTGCAGTTGTAAATGGGATCAACTCCTTAATTTCTCTTTCTTCTATCTTGGTGGTGGTGCATAGAAATGGAACTGATTTTCTATGCATTGATTTTATATCCTGCCACTTTACTGAATTCCTGTATGAGTTCTAGCAGTTTTGGGGTGGAGTCTTTTGGGTTTTCCACATAAAGTATATTATCTGCAAAGAGTGAGAGTTTGACTTCTTTGCCGATTTGGATGCCTTTTATTTCTTTTTATTGTCTGATTGCCGAGGCCAAGACTTCTAGTACTCTGTTGAGTGGTAGTGGTGATAGTGGACGTCCCTGCCATCTTCCTGACCTTAGGGGAAAAGCTCTCAGTTTTTCCCCATTGAGAGGGACATTCGCTGTGGGATTTATAATATGGAGCTATGTACCCTTTATCCCTACACTGTATAAATAAATCTTTAAAACGAAAATATAAGACAAAATAATAAATGATTTAAGCCTCACTTCTCCCTCCCCCCAAAAAAATCCAAGCTCTTTGAGGCATTTCTCAATAATAACTCGTCACATGTAAATTATAATAAATTTCATTAGATAAACTAATAGTGAACAGAAGCATGGAAAATTCTGCTTAATCATTTCAAAATTGTTCCTTAAAAAGATGGCTTTATAAACAGTGATTCCCATCTGAATTATGCTTCCTTATGCCAAGTTTCATGTGCATGGTGGTTGGAGGGACAGGCTCTTGGAAAAGACAACTTTACTTCCATTATCAACTTTTGCAAAAGATTCCTAAGTTGATTGAATCCACAGGCATTTTAGTGCCCTCATCTCTGTGGGCAGATAGATGGGCACATGGATCAGATTTTGTCCCTGTTCTTAAGGAGTTTATAATCTACTAGAGGAACTAGGTACATAAATAATATAATGTAGCATAGAGAGACTTGCAGGTATGAAGGAACTTCTGTGGGAACAGGAGGCTAAAACAGTACTGCTTGTGTCAGAGACAGGTACAGATACAGCGCTGAGTTTGAAGTGACATTTGAACTGGATTTTAAGGCGTTGCCAGGCAAAGTGAGAGGGAGTGGAATGTGAAACGGTTTACGGTATGTCCCGAATATGGTGATGAGTTCAGGGTGACATTATAGGGGTGACTGGTTAGAGGGGAGTGGTGGGAGATGAGGCTACAGGTGTAGGTTGTGGTAGATTGAAAAAGCCTTTATATACAATCTAAAGATAACACTGAGGGAGCTGCAGAAATCTTTGTGGTAGTTGTTTTGCTTTGATTTAAATCTATTTTTACGTAATTACTCATTCACAGGAAATTGCAGAAAAGTATACAGGGAGAGCCCTTGTACCTTTCCCCCAGTTTGCCCCAGTGGTAAAATGGCGCATAACTATATCCAATATCAGGACCAGGAAAATGATATCGATACAGTCCACAGGCCTTGTTCCCCTTTCATCACTTTTATGCGTGTAGCCGCATGGTTTCTTTATCACCACCAGCACAATCAAGACACAGCACTGTTCCATCACCACAGGGCCCCCTTTGCTATCCCTCTGTAGCCATATCCATCTCCTCTCCCCCTTTCCCTGACCCTTGCTGGCAACCACAGATCTGTTCGCCAAATCTGTAATTTTGTTATTTTAAGAATATCTATCTTATAAATAGAATCATACAGTGTATAACCTTTGAGACTGGCTTTTTTTCACTCAGCTTAATTCCCACAAGATCAGTGCAAGTAGCTGTGTGAGTAGTGATAACTCCTTCTGATTGCTGAGTTTTGCTAGTCCATTCTGTAGTTGTACCCGGTGTGTTTACTCAGTCACCCGTTGAAGGACTTCTAGACTGTCTCCAGTTTTTGACTATTACAAATAAAGCTACTGTGGACATTTTTGTACAGGTTTTGTATGAACGTAGGTTTTCATTCCTCTGGGATAAATGCCCAAGACTACAATTCTTGGGCCATAAGGTAACCACGTGTTTAATTTGTAAGAAACCACCAAACTCTTTTCCAGAGTTGCTATACTACTTTTCATTCCCACTAGCAATGTTTCAAGTCAGAGGTGGGGTGAGATTGGAAGTGTGTTGGTGAAGATGGATATAATGGCAGAAGATGAACTTTGTGAGAGAACTCTGGTGACAAGGAAAGCTAAAGGATGAGGAGAAGCAAGATGTGAGACTAGATTTCTTTTTTTTTTTTTTTTTTTAATTTTTATTAACATATAATGTATTATTTGCCCCAGGGTAATGACTGTGAATCGTCAGGCTTACACATTTCACAGCATTTACCATAGCACATACCCTCCCCAGTGTCCACAACCCAGCCACCCTATCCCTACCCCACTGCCTCCCAGCCACCCTTAGTTCGTTTCGTGAGTCTAGGAGTCTC
>CM053605.1:5516592-5558007 GCA_028646535.1 Procyon lotor | reverse complement strand
AGCATTTACCATAGCACATACCCTCCCCAGTGTCCACAACCCAGCCACCCTATCCCTACCCCACTGCCTCCCAGCCACCCTTAGTTCGTTTCGTGAGTCTAGGAGTCTCTTACGGTTTGAGACTAGATTTCTGAGGGAGAATTGAGAGGAATTTATAGTTGTATACAGCTACCTCTAGGGTCACATATCCTCTGGCCTGGTTGGTCTCTCCTCCTGACTCTTGATCTTGGGGATGTGAGTTTGAGCCCCATGTTGGGTGCAGAGATTACTTAAAAATAAAATCTTTAAAAGAAAGAAAGAAAGAAATGTTGCCTTTATATTCCTGGCTCACAACCTTGGTCATCAGATTCTTTCTCCTTACTTCAGCATCTGTTTGCCAAAGCCCTGTTCATTTGAAGTCATTTGGTGCGGGAAGAGGAGGCTGACATCTGCAACTTCTCTCCCTTTCTCTTTGCCTGAGCACTCTGTAGGTAACGGGGAGGCGTGTGAGAGAGCTGTGCTCCTTTCATTATGCCCAATAGTTGTGATGGATTTCTGTGTGTGTATCTTTATATTTAAAGCTCCTCCTCATTCCACTGCCACACGAAATGACTACTGTTGACGTGATGGGAGATCCTTACAGATTCTCATTCACATGTTCCCCCTCCCTCTCTTTCCTGGGCAAATAAGTAAATGAAGGTGGGCTCATACTATTCTGTAAACTGTTTTATCTTTCAGTTTTAATGTTCACGTCTTCACTTGTCAGTATAGATCTACTTAATTATCTTTAAAGCTTGTCGTGGTCTTCCATTTTATGGGTACATTATAATTTAACCACTTCAGTGGGGTAACTTTTCATCTAATTCTTTGCTATTGTAAATCATACTGCTTATATCTTTGTGTAATTATCTATTTTCTTAGGGTAAATTCTTAGAAGTATAATGTGTACATTATAGAAATTGCATCTTTTAAAGCTTTTTTATTCATTTTGCCAAATTGCCATCCAGTTTGTTGTACCAATTTATTTTTCACTCACCAGACTCCTTTTAGAAGTCTGTACTTCTGGAAGGAGGGAATAAATATTGTACCATTTTAACTTAATTATAATTATGAAGTAGAATATCTTTTTTTAAAAGGTTTTTTGCCTTTTAATTTCTAAAGCAGGCGTATCTATACTTAAAACATATTACCTTCGTCATGTTTATCTTTTAAGTGTGCTTTAAAGTTAGGCTGACCTAGTAACTTTATTAAAAACTGAGAGAGAGTGGACAGACCCAGTCTTCCTACCGCACAGCCACATGCCTGCACCTGTTGTGGCCACCTAGTCGGTCACCTTTCACTCCTGCTAAGAGGCCACTTTGAGATTGGCCGAGTAGTTGGGTCCAGAGGAGGAGTGGGTGAAAAGGGCAATGAGCACTTCAGGGACATGGTCTAGAGGCACTGACGGGTAAGTGAGGATCTCCTTTTGTCTTCTAAAATTATATTTTCCCATCGCTATTTTGCATCTGAGTGGTTGCCACTAATGATGGTAAAATAATACAGTGATGAGTACTGTGGGAACGTTGGGCTTCAGGCAAGAGATTTAACACAAAACCTAAGTTTTTGGAAGTCTTGATATGAGCCATTTTTACTAGTGTTTGACTTGCTAACTTATTTTCCCACTTTGCTGTATTTTTTAATGGGAAAACAGGCAGTGGAAAGGCTCCCACTCTTAGTTCTAATTAGAGAAGTTGTTATATGGATACTACACTTAAATATTTGAAGTAGTTCCTGTGTCCTCTCCTGGGAGGGAAAAAGCTCTAGTCTGTGGTTCTGATATTGTTACTAGTGAAGTGAGTGTGAAATGGGAACTTTGGAATATTGGTTACTACTTAAGTTGTCCTATAACTTAAATCGTTTAATTTAAAAACATCCCTTGGGATATTAATTAAAAATAAAGTGTGTTACCAGTCAGCTGTATGTGGACGTCCGTGAGGTTTCCGGCGGAGGATTAACGTGCCTGGCCCCCCGCAGTTAGCGACAGCGCTTCTCAGCTCAGAGCCTTGACCCCGAGAAGCTCTGTCGAGCCCCAGATTCTCTTCTCTGTGACTCTGCTCCGCTGGGTGTCCTCACATTCCCACTATGTGTGGCTCAGAAAGCCTCAAGAAAACAACCGAGAACTTCGAGTTCCGGGCTTCTTACCTCGGTGGGGCAACAGCATGATCCACGGCGGCAGGCTTAGTGAGGCGTCGTGATCCACGGTGGCTCCAGTGCGGTGAGCGGCTGGTCGCGAGGGGCTGATGCTTTCATAGGCTGCTCTTCCTGACCACGGATTTGTAAAGCAATCGGCTGCTCTTCGTAGTTTGTGTCCGTGAAACTTAATAGGATGCTCACTGGCCATCCAAGGGTAGCGTCTATGTCCCGGAACACCGTGTTCAACTGACGAAATGTCTTGGACGGTTGAGTCAATTAACAAAATCCTGAAGTCAGACCGTGTTTAAGCCACCATCAGAGGCAGTGGAGTGGGGACGGAACGAAAAAGTGTAAGCAAGCCTTTTCCAAAGCCTTGTAATAAGTCAGGAGGTTGAGAGGTAGAGATGAGAAGGTCTGACTCTACAAGGCCGGGTGCTGAAACAGGGAAACAAGTGCTGTGGCATCAGAGGAAGGGGCGGGGGAAGTGGGGGAGGCTTTGTGGGTGTGGGGGCTCCGGGGGGCGGAGGGGGCAGAGGGGGTAGTGTGAGCCCTCGGGGTCGCCTGAGGAGACACAAAGATATCAGGGTGGGAGAGTGAGGAGAGAGGAGAATTGGGAGAGCCTTCATTTGGAAGTTGGGATCCTGAGGTGGGGAATCTGCACGTTCCCCGGGGCCCACACAGCTGGCAAACTTGCACTTGGGGGCTGGAGACAAGCGGCCCTTTCCCCAGCTCACATATAAAGCCATCGGCCTTGGAACTCAGGAGGGACGCCTCTCACCTGTGAAGAAAAAGCAAAATAAGAGAGTAGGTGAACTTTTTACACTTACAAAATGGTTGCAAAAAGAGTACCTTTCTCCCAGCTTCCCCAAATGTTAACATTTTTCATAACCAGTCTAGTGATCAGAATCAGGAAACTGATGTTTATATGGTAAGATTAACTAATCCGTGGGTCTTTTTCAGTTTCATCAGTTGTCCTACTCATGTCCCTTTCCCGGCCCAGGATCCAGTTCTGGATGACACATTGCATTTAGTTGTCACATCTCCTTACTCTCCCTTAATCTGGAACAGTGTCCCAGTATTCCATGGACTCCCATGACCTTGACACTTTTGAAGAGTACTGGCCAGTTATTTTGTAGACTGTTCCTTAGTTTGGGTTTGGCTGGTATTTCCTCATGACTCAATGAAGGTGATGCCTTTTTGGCAAGAAAATCACAGAAGGAGTGCTGTACCCTTGGTGGTGCAAGGAGGCATGTGAGGTCAGAGGTCCCGTTATCTCCGCTTCCTTCTGTCACATGGTTATGATGGTTCTGCATGTGAAAGAACTATTTTTCCTTTTGTCATTAATAAGTGTCTTGAGGGGATTGGGCATCTTTTTTATTTTTTATTTTTTTAAGATTTCATTTATTTATTTGACAGAGGGAGAGGGAGAAGCAGGCTCCCTGCCAAACAAGAAGCCCGATGTGGGGCTTGATCCCAGGACCCTGGGATCATGACCTGAGCCAAAGGCAGACAGTTAACCAACTGAGCCACCCTGACGCCCCCTTGGGCATCTTTTTTTAAAAGTCCCCCAAGTGATTCTGGTGTGTATCCGAGGTTGGGATGGAGGATGGTGGAAGTACATCAACATGGAGAAGTTTATGAAATCTTATCTCAACATGGAAGGAGTGAAGCTAGATGTTCAGAGTAGGGAGCAGAGAGTGAGAGAGACACTGAAGTCTCTTGAGGAAAGTGGAGCAGTTTTGAAGCATCTGTTACTAGGAGGTACTGGTTGAAAATAATCCAGATGGAAGAAATGTTTCTGACTGGATTGAAGGCCATCGAACAGCATGAATTTTATAGCAAACTAAGCGTACACAGCTTTTAGTACTTTCTCTACAGTGCTCAGAACCCTGGGATCTGAAGTAGAAAAGTAGAGAAAGTTTCAGTGAAGGGCATCCAGCATTGTTTAGGGGAACAAGAGACCCACCGCTGTGGGCACGCACAGCACAGAAACATGCAGTCTTGGCGGGACAGGTAGCGTGGTCATTGAGGAGCCTGGTGGATTAGGTGACACGATGGTCTCAGCAGCTTGAAAAAAAGGTGTAGTGCTGGGGCGCCTGGGTGGCTCAATGGGTTAAAGCCTCTGCCCTCGGCTCAGGTCATGATCTCAGGGTCCTGGGATCGAGCCCCGCATCGGGCTCTCTGCTCAGCGGGGAACCTGCTTCCCCCTCTCTCTCCGCCTGCCTCTCTGCCTGCTCGTGATCTCTCTCTCTGTATCAAATTAATAAAATCTTTAAAAAAAAAAAAAAAGGTGTAGTGCTTGGAGAAGCGGTAAGTGTGACTCGCTTCCTCCGTAGGTGTGAAGGGACAGGCAGGGAGATGCAGTGAGGAGGATGTGGTCAGGGAGGCAGAGAACGTGGTGACTTAATGCCAGCAGGCCAGAGAGGGACCAGGCGGGCTGGGCTCCCTGACGTGAAGGCCGAGAAAGGGCGCCAAGCCAAACCTGCACAAGAACAGACAAGTTTATTTGTTCTGTCTGCTATCTTCATTCAGTAAACATTTGCCGCGTCAGCTTTTCTGGTGAAATACTTCTTAAGGTTTTCTGATTTTTTTTTTTTTTTAAGATTTTATTTATTTGAGAGAGAGAAATCATCATGAGCAGGGGGAAGGGGTAGAGGGAGAAGCAGACTCCCCGCTGAGCGGGGAGCCCAATGTTCTGCTCGATCCCAGGGCCCTGGGATCATGACCTGAGCCGAAGGCAGAGGCTTTAACCAACTGAGCCACCCAGGTGCCCAAGATTTGAGTTCCTAAGGTGTGGAATCTGCATGTTCCATGAGGTTGCCCGAGGTTTTCTGATCATCTTTTAGTAAAATTTGGACATCTTTCTTTCTTTTTTCTTTTTAAGGTTTTGTTTAATCAACTTGTAATTATCCATGTAATGGGGAACCAAAATCACACAAATAGTTGAAGTGTGCCTAAAATTAAAAGTCATCAATTGAAATATGAACTTAATCTCTCTCAGGACTGCTAATAATAAGGTTGCTGAGTTTTAGTTTTCTTATATCATGCTGCTGATTATCCTCTGTAGATGGCGACTAACCATCAGTGTAAAGTAAAATATAGATTGTGAAATATACAAATCTGCAGTAGAGCAAGTGGAAAGGGAAGGTATTCTCCCCTGTCCTCATAGGCAGACTGTGCTCAGTTTGGGGTGTCTCGTTGCAGACTCTTCTCTGTGAGAACATAGGGATTATGTTCATTGCTCAGTGCTGTAGCTCTGCTAGGTAGATCGCCTTTCTTGGATGCACTGCGCTTTTTAGGAATTCCTTGCCTTCGTAGTGTGATATCATCACATTTCCCTACATCCAGTTTTCATCTGGATCTTTTTTTAATACCTTGGTGATCAAGATTACCGATTTTCAACCATTCATCAAGCAGGTGTGGCGCACCTGCCAGCGCTGGGCTCCTGGTGGAACAGAAGGGAACACATTAATTAGAAATCACAAGGAAAAGCAGAATTACGTACAACTGTGAGAAAAGAAGTATGTGGTGGTGGAGAATGTGTGATAGAATTTAGCAAGAAAGACTCCTCTGAGGAAGTGACCATTGAGCTTTGAGATGAGGGAAGAATGTGTTTTGGCCAAGAGGTGAGGGTAGGGCATGGGCCCAGGAAACCACATGTGCCGGATCCTGAAAGGAGGCCAGTGTGACCAGAGGAGAGGCATGTAGATGGTGGGGGAGGGACCGTAGTGCAGAGTAAGGTCAGACAGGGAGGATCAGACCGGGCAGGGTCTTACGGGCCATGTTAAGAAATTTTCTCCAGCCCAAGAGCAATAGGTAATCGGAGCATTTTTGAAGCAGAAGTCATGACAATCGTATTTATGTTAAGAAAGGGATCATTCCAGTTGTGATATGGAGAATGGATTGTAGGGAATTCAAGGCCATCAGTCAGTGGGCTGCTTACTGTGGGGACTCTGACACTGGGGGGTGGTGTGGGGATAAATGGATGGATTGGGGAAACATGGTGAATTAGATATTGGGGCAAGGTGAGATCGAGGGAAGGGTTGAGGATGGCTTCTGAGTTTGCAACATACACAAGAACCTCAGTGGCAGTGACATTCCCTGAAATAGCGAACAGGGAAGAGTGTCAGGCATTAGGGCGAGATCATGAGTTCTGTTTTCAGTTGTGTTAGCCTTGAGGTACCTTGAAACACTCAAGTGTAGACATTTCGAGTGGGCTGTTGAACGTCCTAGGAAGAGAACTGGATTAGAGATAGGAATCGGTGAGGTATCTGCATTGAGGTGTTAATTAAAGCTGTGGGTGTGGATGACATCACTTGGGGAGAGATGCTAGAATGAGAAGAATAGGCCTGTACCCTTGAGGGATTCCCAATATTTAAATGGCCTCATCAAGAGGAATGAGTCAAGAAGGAGGCAAAAGGAGCAACTAGGGAGACAGGCGGGAAAAATTAGGGTGGTGGTGAGTCACAGAGGACAAGGGAGGAGCAGTTTTAAAAAAAGGGTGTAATCAGCACCTTCAGATGTTGCCAAGAGCTAACACGTACTAAAGACAGAGAATTGTATTTCCTGGCAGGCAGGTCTTTGGTGACTGGCTAAAAGCTGTAAAGTGCTAGGTGGAGAAGCCCCATGGGATTGTGCCTGGAGGGACTGGAGAAGATATGGACTAGAGCACCCATAGGTGGGCGCTTTTTAGACGTTTGCTGAGGGGTGGGCAGTAGCAGGAGGGGCTGTGGGGTTGGCCAAGGGAAAGCTTATTTGATTTTGTTAATGGGAGTCTTGATCGTATTTAAAACTGATTGGGGGTGTGGGGATCAAGTGACAGGGAGTTGGCTGTATGAGGAGGTGAGGAAAGCCGGAGGGTGAGTGGAATCCAGAAGGATCTGCATAAGCAGACGAGTACAGCTGCTAGCACGTATGGGGATGCCTTTGGCGTCCACAGCCCCCCGCCCACCCATGATACAGGGGACAGTGTCATCCTCTGAGAGGGAAGAAGAGGGCTTTACCTGTGGGTCCAGGTTGCCTTTCATCTAGGAAATACCATAAGTTGCTTCCTATTTCCTGGCTTCTCCCTGTTTTTTTAAATAGCTTTATTGAGATAGCTCACACATACAGTTCACCCATTTAAAGTGTACGTTTCAGTGGTTTTTAGTTTATTCATAGATAATGTGCAACCATAACCACAGTCAATTTTAGAACATTTCATCACTTCAAAAAGAAACCTCCTACCTCTTAGCTATCACTCCCCTCCCTTCTTATTCATCTATGAATGTCAGAGCTTAGAGTGTGGTCTGAATTCAAATCTAAACTCACATCATGATTTCAAAGAAGAGCACTTGTAAGCTGAGGCATATGAAAGGTTGCCAAGAGCCTCAAAAGTGTGATCTAGCCAGAAACGCATCGGGGGCTGAGGCCTACTACTTAGGGTCACCGGTGTAAAGTCAACCGGTAACACACTCAGGAAATGCACTAAATGCCAGGTTCTCCCCTGTCAGAGAAAATATCTTAAGAATAAAGATTAATAAAATGAAATTACAGAAATAACACATGTAATTCGTTTATAAGAGAACATTTTCTGTTGATAAATGATTTTATATACTGGTCCCCCAAAAGTACATTTTAGGGTACTTAAACTTGGTATATGGGATGATGAGCTGCTGTCAGAAATCTAAGGCACCCACAAAATAGGGCAATCACAGCTGACCGGAGACAGTAAAGATTCTTCTGCAGACCACTGATACTGAAGCAGTTCTGCAGAGGATTGGTAGGGTGATCTTAAACATGTAGAAAAGAAAATCTTGGTCATCAGAAATCAGCATAGGCTTAGGGAAAAGGTCATAACAAATTCACTGAATTTCATTGTCTTATATTCAGAAAATGTGGAAGAAATAGTATATATCTGACCCTCTGAACAACGCAGGGGTAAGGGGCAAAGACTCCCCACACAGAAATCCACGTGAAACTTGTGACGCCCCCAGAACTTAACTACTAGTAGCCTGCTGCTGACTGTAAGCATTGCTGATGGCATCAACAGTCACATTTTGTATGTTGTATGTATCATATACTGTATTCTTGTGATAAAGTCAGAGAGAGGAAAGAAAATGTTACTAAGAAAATCGTAAGGAAGCGCAAATACATTTCTAGTACCGTCTTATAAAAAACGCATGTATACGCAGACAAGCGCAGTCCAGACCCTCGTTGTTCAAGAGTCAAGTGATATTTTATCCAAGTATTTAACAAAAGCCTTTTGAATATGATTTGGAAATAGGTTTATATGTAAGTGGCTGAGCAACTATGCCCAAAGATTATTAGTAAATCGTTAATGAAAAGAGCATGATGATTCAAAGGCGTAATGGTAGGTTCTGTTCAGTTATTTCCTTTTCGGTGTTTTGGTTAATGATTGAGGCCATGGGAGGCATACTTATCAAATTTGCAGATAATGCAGATATGAGAGTGATAGCTGGTTTGTTGGATGTCCTTCAGAATCCGGAAATAACCTCCACGGTGTTGAACAATGGCTGTTAATGAGGTTAAATTAAATAGTGGGAAGAGTTGAAGCCTTCATTGCAGTGTCACTCAAAGACCTGGCTTCAAATGAATTATATGATTTAATTGCAAAAATTCCTAATGGTAGCCTCGGGCTACGTTAACATTTGCAATATTTATAGGGAGGTCATCGTGGTCTAGTGTCTTCTACATCTTTTCATCCTAGATGGGATTAGAACATTAGCCTTACCTTTCTTAAAAAAAATAGTTTAGGAAGCTGAGAGCAGGTTTTCTGGAGAAGACCAGATGGGCAGACTGCCCAGAAAGAGCTCCGAGGCTGCTCCCTGATTTGGGGTGTGTTCCTCACGTGCATAGGTTTATCAGTACTCCGCTGAAGAAGCAGGGTGTCTTTGCACACTTCTCTCCTCTCTGGTACTCTGCCCTGCGGATTCCCAGCTGTCTCCTCAAGTCCCGGAGACGCCTGTTGTGCCTGCCTCCCCCCTCCCCGTGCAGGGGCCTGGAAACCCTCCAGGCAGTAAGGCGGTGAGCTGGGGCGGTTGTGAGTTTCCCTTCATTTGTTCGCCTTCTCGCGAGGGTCACCGTCCTGCACTGTCTGAAGTTCAGCGTTTTAAATTTATTGTTTCATATAACAAGTTCCCCTATTTTTTCATCTTTTTCATGGGGGAAGGTAAATCGGGCTCTTGTTCCTCTCTTAGCCAGAGTGGAGGCTCTTTGGTGATTATTCATTGCTAACATTTTAGCTCGGCATCCAAAGCTGTCTTCTGCTGTCGTTCCCTTGTTCCCTCCACACTTTTCCTCAGACTCTGAGCTTCTCCCCCTCGTGCTTGCTCATCAGTGGCCCCGTTCTGAGACTCGTTTCAGGGGCCTCTTCCGTGTCCTTGCCCTCTCCCGGGAGGCAGAATTGAACCTTCTCTCCCTGCTCTGTTCCTGCCAGAGTAACACTGATCTCAGCATTCCAGCGCACCTGTCGTGGCTCTGCTGGCCTTCCCTCTGGCACGCGTGTCTGTGCTCGTCTGTGTGCGCACGCGCGTGTGCTCACTCCCGAGGGCCACCACCGGCCTGGCCCGCCCGTGTTCTCTCCCGGAGCTTGCTTACGGGGATCTCGTACAGGGAGAAGGAACATAACAAATGGATGGATGCCACATATGGTTTTTTAAAGGAGTTGTTTTTCTCCTCTCCCCCAAATCAGGCCACAGAAGAAGTTTCCAAAAATCTGGTTGCCATGAAAGAGATCCTGTACGGCACGAACGAGAAAGAACCGCAGACGGAGGCTGTGGCGCAGCTGGCGCAGGAGCTGTACAACAGCGGGCTCCTGGGCACGCTGGTGGCCGACCTGCAGCTCATTGACTTTGAGGTGAGAAGTCCGTTTCTTCCTAAGCAGACACGCCACCTTCCTCGTGGTCCCTTTCCTTGCGTTCTCCTTTGAGAGATCCCAAGATTCCTGCCAGGCTCTTGGCCCCAGGCTTAGGCCAGGCCTCCTGTCCCTGCACCATGTGTGAAGTTTCTTAGGTATTCGTGGTGCCCTATTGTTTACATGATATTTAACGAAGAGCTGCTGTTCTACATAATTCACTGGCCTTGGGTTCTCAAGGAGTCAACAGTCTAAAGAAGACTCTACAATTTCTGGCTTCCCTTGAAAATTTTGACCCTGGCAGCCTTGAGCCTTCAGGCCTACGTGGCCGCCCAGCTGGTACTGAGCAGCTGCCGCGCCCATGGCACGCTGGGGTGTGCTGCAGACAGCAGCTTGCTTCTCCGTCTCAGGGCCTGCTTCACCCAGCTGTGGCTCCTGCCTGGCCCCAGGAGACGTTTGGTATTATTGCCTGAGCTTATACAACTGAATCGTGCCGCATCAGGTGTTCAGTGAGTTTAACAGTGACAGTGATGGTCCTTGATACCAGTCTGCAAGGTAGCCTGAGAAGTACATGTGGTGATGAAGGGCTCTAGCATGGTTATGAGCAGGCTTCTCTGAGTCTTTGTCGTGGGTGTGCTTTGTTTTAAGCCCAGGGTTTATCGTCCTGAGTGATCAATTAGATGTCTCTGCGGGTGCTTGAAAGATCAGGGGAGAGAATCGCAGACAGATAATCAGATTCACTTTTGGAGAGCGATGGGAGGGTGTGGTTCATAGGTTACTTGAATATAATTTTGATACTAAAGGACAACAGAAATTTACTTCTATAGAACAGATAAAAATGATATTTCCACTTATATAGATGATTTCATGTATTTTTAATAGTGTATCAAGTTCCACCAACAGCAATTTCTATTTCCTCTGCAAAGTTGGGAATGCACTGGAACATCCAGTTCCTTCTGCTTTGTCCACCCATCTAATTCCCCGACCTGGACCCTGAATTTAATAGTCATTTCAGACTTCAATTTAAAAGCAGTGTGTGCCCTTGAGATGTGTTCCTAGAGACTGCCGTTGCTGCTCCTGACCTAGCACCGGCCCCAGGATGGTCTCTGGCGCTGGAAATCTCTTCATTTCACTCACCCTCCTGCAGGCTCGTCGGCCTCATACCAGGGGGCCATTCTGAAAAATCTCGTGGATTTGTTTTCCATGTGTTAACTTCTTGTGCAGTTTTCTGATTATAAGGTTCACTGTATAGCAGTAAAGTCCTTCTATTTTGTTTGGTAAAGTACAGTTGTATAATTCTGGTCTCTGAATTGCTACATCATGTGGTACTTAGAGCCTTCATTATTAATCTATATAAAATCTCTCTGAAGTAGACCTAGCTTAATAGGGGGCTGTGTCTGCTTGCCATGAAAGCTCAGCTGTTTACAGGATTCTTTAGTTTTATTGTACTAGCAGAAGGCAGCTTCTCTTCCTTCCATCACTATAAAGGGAAATTATATGTATTGTTTACAACACAAGCATTTTATTTGAGGCTGCTTGTTCCATATGGGTGGGAATCAGATACCTGAACTTTGTAAGCATATAGCAAGGTTTTATTTTTCATATCTGAATCCACATGATTCTAAGGGCTAGAAATGGTTTGAAATTACATGTAGTAAGATTTCACTTTGTGAACATAAATTGCTCATGTTAAAAACCGTGTACTCCTAAAACTTGGAATTTGGAATTATAAATATGAAAATTTAATATCTTTTAAAGTCAGATCATTCAGTCATATTTACAAATATACAATGCCTTAATTTGAGTTTACTCGGGAGGGTGGATGGGCTTCTGGCGGTTAGTCGGGTAAACATTTTAATGATTGTATTCCTAATAGGGCAAAAAAGACGTGGCTCAAATTTTCAACAATATTCTCAGAAGACAAATTGGTACAAGAACTCCTACTGTTGAATACATCTGCACTCAACAGAATATTTTGTTCATGTTATTGAAAGGGTATGTACAATGTAACAATTTATATTCTCAGTTGAAAAATAAAAAGGAAAGATGGTCTTGGGCAAAGACAGGATGGTAAATGTGGGAAAGTATTTTCTCTGTAGCTCAGTCAGCTCATTTTCCCATACATCTTAAACACATTTCCCTCCTTAAAATTCAGCCAATGAGCTAGATTGAATTTGAAAATACCCCTATGGGAGTTTAAAGATGGATGAATCATGAACCCTTAAATTCTCAGATCGTATATAACTGAAGGAAAAAAGTCTCCTGTGGTCTTACTTCTAGTCATAGATTTTAAAAGGTTATATGAACTACCAGTTAAATGACGTGTTTGCAGATGTCTTTGGACAGACCTGCCCACTGCGAGGCAGTAGCAGCCGCCTGGAGGCGGAGCTCGGTGGCTGGATTGCTCACCTGCGTCCCCGTGACAAAGGATGAGTTTGTGACGCCCGCCCTTTGCTTTTTCCCTGTGTGTGTCCCCTCGCTGACCCACTTAGTTGGTGACTCACCGACTGGGCTGATAAGCAGGGATTTAGGGTAGTGTGTTAGCATCAGCAAACAAACAAAAACCCGAAAAGCCTAAAAACTTCAAAAGAAAACAAGTCCTCTTCTCCCTCTGTGGGTCGTGAGCCTCCCTGATTGGCAAGGTCACCCCCTGTCGTTTCACACAAGAGTGTGCGTCTGTCTGTCAGACTGGCGGGCGAGCGTTTCCCTGGCATGACTGTTGGCGTGAATCAGCTTGCTCTCAGCCCTCGCTCTCCAGCTTGCCTCCCTCTGATTCAGAGCTCTGTGGCTTCACACTTCCCCCAAGTTCGAACTTGTTTAGACAAAGCATGAGTCAGTGCATGTGTTTGATGCCAGCATTCTATTTCCTTCTTTCTATTTCTAAATATCTGTGTTGCTTCTTCAGATGTTGCCATACAAAACTTTTGGCATCTCATTTTTTGTTGTTACCAATCCAGAGTTGCGTGTGTAAACATGCAGTGAGTGGTTTGAAGATTTGGTGTTCTTAGAGCACCTTCCAGATGCCTTTGTGTATTCTTAAACCGAGTATTTCCTTTTCCATAGAAAGCAGTGGTTATTAAAATCTGTAAATTAGTTTGCCTCCATTTTCACTTGAAAAGTGGCCAGAGGTATGATATAAACATTGTTAAACATCATGTGAAGTGAGAATTTTAAGGTACAATTTAAAGAAAAAATTGAAAAGCTCTCACATGAGCGGGCCAGAGCAGAAAACTCAAGTGAGGGAGGAGAGGAGGACAAGCCTGGAAATGCAGCTGGTGTTGGTCTCCCCTTTTTAGCCTTTAGAGTGGAAATTGTGCACAAAGCTGGAGGGAAGAAAATAACCAGCCTTTTCCTACCTCTCCCCCAGCTCTAGCTGTCACTAACCTTCTGTCACTCTTACTTCATCGTTCTTGCCTCCTCCTGTCCCTCCTCACGCACAACACTGCTTCAGTGCATCCCTAGGATTTTGTACATAACACATTTGAGGATTTGTTTTTGTTTTTGTTTTTTACCATAGTTGTGATACCTCGTACAAACCCAACATTATCTTATACTCAATGTTCAGATGCCCCGGACTTTCACCCACAAAATGCCATTTTTCATTTTGTTTGTTTAAATCCAGTTCCAGGCAAGATCGGCAAACTGAATTTGGTTCATATGCCTCTTATGCCTTCTGTTTTTTCTTCCTTCCTTCCTTTCTTTTCTTTTCTTTTCTTTTCTTTTCTTTTCTTTTCTTTTCTTTTCTTTTCTTTTCTTTTCTTCTTTCTTTCTTTCTTTCTTTCTTTCTTTCTTTCTTTCTTTCTTTCTTTCTTAATACCATTTACTTGTTGAAGCAACTGGGTCATCTGTTCTATAGAAAAATCACGTATTTTGGATTTAGCATCCCAGTGGTTTCATTTAGTGTGTTTCTTTGTCCTCTGTTCTTTTAAATTGATGAACCAGGCATTATGAACTCCTGTTTGGGGGCGGGGGGAGTTAACATATATTGGATGCATTTCAGTCCATCACAGTCATTATGTCCAGATTTTTATATCCACATTGTGTCATCATTGGGCCATTGGGAAGCTCCTTCAAGTTGGTACCCATGTCCTTTTGGCAAAACCCCAGTAGTCTTTGATCGCTTCATTGCTTCCTGGCACAAGATGTCCCTTGCTCATTTTGTATGGGTCCTTGCCCCAGACCTGGAAACAGCCATTTCCTCAAGGAGCCTTGCAAGCTGCCCTTTAAGATTTCTGAGCTTTAGTTATGAGTTGAGACGACTTCCATACGTGACCACCCGCGTAGGCTGGAAGTACTTTGTTAGACATCAGGGAGAGACTTGTGCTGCCGTCGTCCATGTGCGTTTGAACCTAACCTTGTTGCTGATGTTCGACTGCATCTAGAAGCAATAGTTTTTCCTCTGGCGACTTGACATTACTGTGTTTTCCACTCCAATGCTAACAGGTTGTGCAGCATAACTGTTTGCTCTGTACACAGTGGTTTATGGCTTAATCACATAAGACAAGCTTGACAAACCACCACCCAAACCTGCCCAGCTTGTCGTACCAAACTGTCTTATTCTTGTCTTCCTAGTCTCCTACTTACTAAGATCAGCGGAGGTGAATTGTATGATCAGCCATTTTGTGAGCAGGCATTTTCAGGACTGAAGCGCCGCTCAGCATTCTAGTTGTTGGGCCGCACGCGATACAGAGGAGTCATGTGGATCTTCTCAAGGCTCCGTGATGAACCTGTGTGCGACAGAGGGATACCAGTGCTAGAGAATGAGTAGTCCTGTAGGATTTCAGGGGATGAAGTGTTGAGTCAGTGAGGCGCAGGGATTGGGAAAAGAGGTGAGACAAATGATTGGAGTTCCAAAGGTTTGGAATTGGCAAAGTCAGGAGAAAGGAGAGTGGGTCCAGGGACAGGAATGAGCATAGTAATGGGCAGCCGGAGGGAGACACTCGGAATGATTGCTTGATGGCAGAGTGAGTGGGAGATGACGTTGTACAGGAGGAACAGATCTCATGAGGGGAAGCCTGGACATTAAGCCCAGAAGTCTGTCTTTATTTGATTGGCAAGTAGAAACTATTTTGAACTCCTGAGCTGGAAATGCTGTTGATACCCTATGTGTTGGGTAAATAGGTTAAGACACAGCTTAAACAAAGATGCTTGTTAGGGAGCTCCTGCCTTTCTTTAGGGGTGAGTTAATGCAACAGTGGGGATGGATGAAAGGAAATGAAACTAAAATACTTCAGAGAAGTCTTAAAAAGGATGGGTGGTGGCGACCGTAAAGATGGGAAGGTTTGGATGTGCTGAATGGGGAAAGGTGTAAACTGTTCTGTCCAATGCAGTACCTCCTAAACACACTCCATCATTTTGTTTTAAATCAACTTAAATTAAATAACATTTAGAATTCAGTCCCTCAGTCAGGCTAGCCAATTCAAGTGCTCGGTAGCCACATGTGGCTAGTAGTAACTACCACAGTGGACAGCACAGGTAAAGAACACCTACATTATCAGATGAGAAAGTTCTAGAAGACCTGTTTTAGACCCAGGTTTCTGAAACAAAATCATGGCGCCCAATTACAGAAATGAGGAAGCAGGGGAAGGGTGGCTGTTTTGCGGAGGGAGATGAGATTTGAATTTAGATATGTAGTGCTTATGGTAGACCTTTAACTGAAGTTGTCCAGAGGCAACAGAAAATGCCTAACTAGAGTTCAGGAGCAGACCCGAGTAGGGGAATTGTGGAGTCGTGGTGGGTGCCCTGAAGCTGTACGGGCGATCACTGGCGGGCCGGCGGCCACGGAGGAATGTCCTCGGCCAGGCAAGGAATAGGAACAGTCCGAGAGGCAGAAAGGAGAACTGGGAGAGCTTTGTTTTTCCCTTTTTCAAGACAGAGATGCAAAGGTTGGCGCTGTTAGGACACTAAGGGGTAGAACTTAAGTTGTGAGAGAAGTTTCTCTTAACCAGGAAGAGGTCTTTTGCAAGTGGAATGTTGGGAAATGTAACCGGTGCAGGAGGGTTGGGAAGCCGGTACGTGGGGAAAGACACGAAGCCAGTGCATGCAGCCCTAAAGGCAGTGGAGGGGCCGAGGCCAGCCCCCGAGGCCGGGGCTCCTCCCTGACTGAGGTGAGACATAGCCGTGGGGGGCGGGGGGGGGGGAATGTGTGTGTGTGTGGCGTGTGTGGCTAATGCCGGGGTGTCCCCAGCACCCACCGGGGGAGTCCTCCAGGCTCTCCTTGACAAGTACTCTGTGACCTCCTCAGGATCAGGCTTTCAACTTTGTAGGGTTCACGTTGCCAAGAGTCTTGAAGGTTCTATTTTGACTATTGAATTGAAACAATGAAATATAAATGCTGTATATTTGAAAGACCTGTTTTGATACTATGAATTAGGGAAACCATTTTTGTTTCATAATGGTTTTTGATTCAGCTTTTGGCTTTTCTGAAGTCTTAGGAGCACTACACATAAATCTTACTCCTATTTGGAGGCGTGACCCTAAATACTTCTCTAATCTTTTAGCTTAAATTATGAACGCATATTTATTATTTATTCATTGTTATTTTTCTCTGGTTTGAAGCTGTTGTCACCAGCTAGTGTGTGTGCGCCCTCTAGAGTAAATTCCCCTGAGCAAGTACCTTCCTCTGAGAGATGCCTTTTGTAACCTGCTCTGGTCACTTAAGTGGGACACATCAGAAACTTCCTGTTCCAAAAATTTGAGCTGTTCAGTAGAATTTTAAAACAGCAGTCATGTTTTGTTTTTTTTTCTTTTTGTAGGTATGAATCTCCAGAAATAGCTCTAAATTGTGGAATAATGTTGAGAGAATGCATCAGACATGAACCACTTGCAAAAATCATTTTGTGGTCAGAACAATTTTATGATTTCTTCAGATATGTCGAAATGTCAACATTTGACATAGCTTCAGATGCATTTGCCACATTCAAGGTAACCAAACTATAGAACTCTAAATATACTTGTAAGTCTGATAAACTGGTTTGCTGTCCCCCCCCCCCACCCTCTAAGCTCCAAGTCTGTACACGGCTGCCCTCTAGCGGGAAGAGAGAAGATATGTTTTATGTGAGTTTTATGTGAGACTTAGGTGTATGCAGTGGAGTCATGGCTTAGAAGGCATGGAAGAGTTAGATGTAAGCTCTAAGTGTGGTCGGTGTGGTCAAAAGTATGCTTTTCTGTTACAGTGCCCATTAGGTGTGGTATATTGATATCTGAACATCTAACTGGTTTTTCTCCTGTGTTGGAACATACTATAGCAGTTTCTTTTGTTAAACACCGGACAAAGTAGCTGTCTTCTGTTCAGGGCCATGCTAATTTGGAATAGGCACGTCTTTAAATACTAGAACCACAATCAGGACAGAAATTTCCATGTTGTAGACAGCTCCAAGGGAACCATAGACTGAGCCCTCCTACCTCATGCTCATGCTGAAGCTTATTTATCAAATGCTTGGGGGAAAGGGAGCAGAATCACCTGCCCTATCCAGATTATTCTGTAGCCTTCCTCCCTGTATACCTCATCTCCCTGTTGTGTATTTGTATGAACTAAATACACATCTGATACGATACCACTGTACGACATGCGCATTTTAGTTTTGAATTGCAAGCTTCTGTGCTGTTTACGGTATATAAAGCAGCAATATTTTATTAGCGTTCTTCACAATGAAAGTAAGCTTTTAGATGTTATATTCCCTTATATAAAATGTCCTCCTAAGTGAATATTTACCATTACTGTAATGTGATCAGAATTTAATATACTAACCCACAGACTACTTTGCTCAGAAACTATGAACACTAATGTTTTAGTGAGAAGTAGCCACTTTTCTCATGAGGGTCCAGTTTTATGACAATAAAGAGCCCTTGAGATACTGAGCACGTGCCTTGGTCTCAGGGTAGAATATGTCCCTCACGGTGAATGAACACCCTTAAAACAGGATGAAAACCTGGGGAGCTGGCCATTAGGGTTTCACATGGAACAAGAATATGGTAATAGTGTGAGAGGTGCCCAAGGGTTTAGTTTCTGGAAACCATTAAAGAGGATATCAAGCCTTAGGTAAGATCTCAGATATTTTTATGTAAATGTACAAAGAAACATGAGTTGAATTTGGGGTTATAACAGAGCAACAAAAGTGATGTCTTTTGTGTGCCTGCATTTTGGGGCAATGACTCATATTTAGGATATGTCGGTGGAAGGGGATGCCCCATTCAGAAGCAGCAGGCCTGTTTCAGAGAGAGGTGCAGTAGTCCCATGTGTTGGGGGGAGATCCTGTGTAGAAAGCGAGCCACGAGCTCAGCGCAGCCGCTGCGGGAGAGGCAGGTGGGGGACGAGGAGAGGGGCACGCGTCAGAGCGCCTGACCCCGGAGGATGCGGGCGGCACAGCTGGCCCCCCGGCAAGCGGCGAGCGAGCCTTGTTCACACGGGCCTGGGGTGTGAGGCGCATTCTCTGACCGGCTTGATGGGCCTGGCCGATAACTTCGTCGTCGGCCCTCCATTGGGGCTGCTGCTCTGAGTTACATTCTCACCGAGGAAGAATCGGTGGTGCTGGAATCCCCGTGGGGAAAGCCGCACTGTCAGGTCCCGTCGGCCAGAGAGGGGGAGACTGGGCAGCGGCAGGCGGGCCGGTCTCCCTGAGGGAGGGAAGCTCTCCGGCTCAGTGGGGGATGCGCAGGACACACTGTGGAAGCGGCCGCGCTCAGGAGCTGCCCTGGCTCGTGTGTCCCAGCCACTCCTGGTCACGCAGGAGGCCCCTGAACAGACCTGTCCGAGGAACCAAGTAAGGAGAGCCCAAACCGGGACAGCGTGGGAGAGAGCGAGTGACCCGGAGCTATCGGGCAGACCTTCTCTCCCCAACTGTCCTAGAGGGAACCCGGGTCCGCACGGTGACCGTCTCACCGCTCCCGCCACACGTGCCGCCTGGGACAGAGGACTCTCCTCTCCTGGTTTGCTCGTGCCCTCTTGGAGAGACTGTATCATAGAACTAGGAGGCTAGATCTGCGGCCTGCGCTGTCCTTGAAGAGTGTGACCGACCCACCTCTCCAGAAAGTGTGCTCTGCACATGAAAACTTTCAGATAAATGCAGCTCATCTGTAAACCTGAATTTAGAGTCTGTGAAACAGGTGCTGAGTCTCAAAAGGAAATTAAAACTACCTGCTCCAGGGGCACCTGACTGGCTCAGTTGAAGAGTGTGTGACATGATTGCGGGGTCATGAGTTCGAGCCCCACGTTGAGTGCAGAAGTTACTTAAATAAATAAATATTTTAAAAAAAAACAACAACAACACTACCTGCTCTAAATGTGTCCAAGATTTTGTAGCTTGAATGAATACATACAAAAATAGTAAATCAGTGGCCAAATGTTGTTCGTGTTTTCTTTTTTGAGGACTTAAGGAGATGGGGAGGGGCATCAGAAGGCCAACAAATATATTTCCAATTTTTCCAGAGTAAAAGAAGGTAGATTCCCCAGAGAGGCTGGTGGAGCTTGGAGCTCGATGTTATACCTGTGTAAGGTTCTAGAAAGTATTTCTAAAGAGATGATTTCTGAGCATTTTGGAAAGGAAACCGTGTACCCACAGCCAGCATGGATTCACGAAGAGTAAGTTCAGTCCTATTAATCTCATAGATGCCAGTAGATGAGGGGATAAGAGTATGTGGCTGCCTGGGTTCATTTCCCAGCTCTGCTGTGGATTTAATCTTAAGCTCTTCCTCTGTTGAGGTGGAGGTAATAATACTAGGATGTCAGGGTTATTGGACCTCCGCACAGTGTGTGTGCAGCAGACAGTAGCTATTAGAATTATCCCTTTTAAAAAAAAAAAAAGAATTATCCCTTTATGACCATGAGGATATATTGGATGTTGAATAATCGTACAGATCTGTTTTCATGGAATCAATGAAAAGATAGGAGCTAGAGTTTCAATGTAATGGTTTACATCTAAATGAATGGCCTATCCGTAAGGTGCTTGAGAATGGATTGCCATCACCCTGGGGAGAAATTTCTAGTGGCTTTCCACTGGGCTTTGTCTCAGCCCAGCTAGAACATTGTTAATGACTTAGACGAAGGGTGACAAGGCCGGCTTATCAAATGTGTAGGTGATTACTGTGAAGGGAAAGATAGCAGACAGGGGTGATCCTGAAATAAGGCTTCACAGCGGTCCACCGAGGCCAGAATGGAACAGGGTGATGCTGAGGTCTTCCACTTGACGACCCAACTCTATAAATAAGGGATGTGGGAATAAGCATAATAATATAGTTAATACTCAATAATTTCTAAGTGTAATAGTTACTAAGATGTAGGCAATTTCATATCCGACTCAACCATCTCCTTTACAGATAAGGAAACTGGAGTCTAGGAATGTTGGGTGAAGTCAGGCTATAAATGGGGAAGCCAGAATTTGAACCCAGGCAGTCTGCCTGCAGAGCCCATTCTGAGGAAACAAAATTCTGAATCCGTCCTGTAACATTAAACAGTGCGATGCCGCTGCCCCAGAGCTACATGCGACCACATAGTGTGTGACCTAAGGAGCGGACGATGGTCTCACCCCACTATAAGCCATTAAGGTAACAGCACATAAATGTGTTCCGTTCCAGGCGCTACACTTTAAGAGGCACATAGACAAATAGATGACTTTCAGAAGACAGTAGATGGTGAGGGGGACTCAGAACCTGTCATGCGAGGAGTGGTTAAAGGAACTTGGGGACGTATTTAGCCTGGAGAAGAGAAGACTCGTTAGGGACTTACCCTGAGAGCACTACGTGTGTGCGAGGTGGGAGCCTGTAGAAAGTGGGTTGAACCTATTTCTGTCGGCTCTGGCAGTTTCTGGAAATAACCAGGGGATAGGTTTGACTCCCCCACAGGGAGAACTTTCAACCCTTAAGAGCTCCAAAGGGGAACCACACTGTTGGAAGAATTGAGTCTTTTGTCCTGGGACATGGTCAAGCATCGAGGAGGAAAACGAGCCACACAACTTGCCAGGGCTCTGCAGTCGGGCCCTGGAGTCAGTGGCATTACCTCAGGGACCCCAGGGCTATCTTTGCCACACCGTGTTTGAGGCCCCAACTTACTAGCTTTTAGGAATCTTTTTAAATTCAGCATACCCTAAAAGTTGGCTGCTCAATCTGCTGGGCTCGAGAGATGACCCCTGCCTTCCTCCCAGTTCTGCCAGGGTCTGGAGCATCCTAGAACTTAGGCTCCTTCCCCCCACTGCTGGCTGACCCAGCTCCTCCTGGTCTGGGGCCACATGGCACCCTGAAGTTTTGCAGATTGCTGACCACTAACTGCCTGGCCTTTTCCCTTTGTCTTCTCAGTTGAGTTCTGTCCCCCACCACGGTTTGAACTCCCGAGAGCTCTTGGCTTTAGCCCCTAGGCTGAGGTTCCTTCTCATATCTCAGTAGGTAGAGACTCTGCCCCGGGCCCCACCTCCTCTTTTCCCTGCTTAGAATCAGCCTTCTTCAGGGCTGGCTCTCAGCAGCTGCTCCTTTCCCACTGATGTGTCACTCCTGTCCAGGCCCTAGTGTGGCCCATCTTGACAAGAAGCTTTCGTCCTGTGCTGCATTGGGGTCCGGCTCCTACCTCAGCAGTCTAAGAGCTCCCCTTCAGTCTCCAG
This sequence comes from Procyon lotor, assembly GCA_028646535.1. Lineage (NCBI taxonomy): Eukaryota > Metazoa > Chordata > Mammalia > Carnivora > Procyonidae > Procyon > Procyon lotor. The sequence goes on along the minus strand of CM053605.1, from coordinate 5,536,413 downwards.
CCCCCGGGCCATTGAGATTTGATTCCTAGATTGACAGCGGTTTCCTGAGCCTCCTGGTCTCTTGAAACCAGATGGTGATGGAATCTTTCCCAGAGGGGGGGATGTGCAAGGTCCCCCCTTTTCCTGTTGGGCCCAACTCTGAGGCCCTTGCTTCTATTTGAGATCTATCCTTGAGAGTACTTTCCTTACTCAAAACTTCAGTAAAACTCTATTGCACCATGTATTTAGGACTGTTGCTTTCTAGAGCAATATTTTCTACCTACCTGTCCCTAATACCAACCCCAGTTGAGAGCCACTGTCTTTAAGACCCCGCCTTCGGCATTCTCTTCCGTCAGATTACGGCAGAGCAGTGAACACTGGGTTCCTTTCGCTGTACTTCCCTATATTGGTCTCCAGAATGACAGCCACAGAAAAAATAAAAATGACAGCTTAGTTTGCATGGATCCTGACACACTAATCCCTTAATTCGCTTATTCATTTGTTCATTCATCACAGCACAAGCCTGAGTGCCATCCCTGCGGCAGGCAGCGTTCTGTTAGGTGCTGAGGTTCAGTGGGGAACCTCACAAACCCCTGCCCTTGAGGCTCCTGCATGGGGGGACCACCGTAAATAGATGACGGTAGCATAGAGAAGGAGGAAGTGCCTTAAACAAGCATCCTTGATGTATTCCCTTTGAGGGCTTGTGTACCTCTCTCCCTGACAGCTGGCTCCCGTGGGCCCGTATGCCAAGGTAACAGAAATTCTCCCTTCCCTCCCCGTCCCCCATCTCCTGCCCCATTTGGGGAAGCTTCATGGCATTTCTTTCCCAGCTTCTTGAGGATGCTCAGTCATCAGGTTTTCTAATTTTGTCGATTTAATCCCCAAGGGGGATTTGAAAAAAATCAGGGTAGGTCTTTCCTGGGCATACAATGCATATCCTATCCAGCAGTTTGAACATCTGTAAATCTTTGGGGTTTGGTGGTTAGAAGCCTTCTTAAAAGCATACTTTGAAGATCATTTGATGTAATGTTTTCCCAAAACTGTTCCCTGATTTTGTTGGTTCATTCATTCATTTATTAAATATTAAGCTCTTACTACGTGCTGGGCATTGCATGGGTACTGGGGATTCAAAGATTAGTATGAGAGAGTTGGTAATCAGATAATCACACAGACGTAAAGACAGCCCTGTCCATGCTTCGGTGCTGGTGAGCAGTCTGGAAGGCTTCTCCTGGCGGCGATGTGGAAGCAGGATTCGAAGGTGGTGGCTAGCTAGGCTGCGGGGAAAGCCTGTGTGAGGAGGGCCGTTCGAGGAAGGGCAGCACACACAGTGCGCGACAGAAGAGCTCCCTGCAGGGTCTCCTGAGAGCTATAGTGCTTCCCACATGTGTTGGACCGTGCTACGTTTCCGAGGGCCTTGCTCAGGACTGCCATTACACATGGACGTAACTCGGGAAACACTAGTTTGTCATGACCTGGGCCGCTCCCACAGAAACAGCTAAGGAACCAAGGAGAATTGGTTCGAAGAACGGGCATTATTGGCGCTAAGCCTTCCAGCGGGCGGCTCTAAAGGAATTGTTCTCGGTAAGTCACCAAGCAGTGACTGACGGTTTCTGCTGCCACGCGCTCCTACTCTCCTTCCCACCTCCCGAGACCAAGGCTAGTTTGTTGCTAACTTCCAGGTCCTTAAGGTCAGGGACCACATATTTTTTGTCTTTGTAGCCCCAGCACCCAGAACTTTACCTGGCACACAGTAGGTATTTTCTGAATGAATGACCCTTGAGTCGTATCCTGGGAGTGTCACACAGGTGAGGCATCAGCTGTAGTTTGTAGTCAGGCGGAATCGGACTCTAGGACATTCTGAGGTTTGATTCTGCATTTTTGCAGCCTTCTGTCTGCTTACTTAGGAGCTGATGTTTATAACATGGTGGGGTTTTTTTAAAAAAAATCTGTCCCTGAGAAAAAGATTGCATTAAATATGAAACTGAATGTAACAGAATTTAGGAGGAAGAAAATGAAACCTCCAACACTTTTTCTAATGAAAGAAATTTCCTCTTTCTCCACCAGGAGCAGTATCCTATTTGACATTTTACCACAATCGTTTACTTTTATTTCACTTTATTGCTTTATTCGCTTTGTTAGAATTTATATTTCTTTTAATTTGTATGTTTTTAAAGTTTTCCTTCTAAGATCCATAGACCTGTGACTAATCACAGTCCTTACAATCACAGTTTCAAATTATTAATGATTTGATTCACTCTTGCCTAGAATCAGCATTTTGAGTATAGTTCATGTTCAGATGTTTTTAAGTATAGTGATTTTTAACAACAGTTTTTATCAGGTAAAGTGGCGTGGCATGTTTTAGGATTCTCTTTTCTAAAGGAACTTGAATGCAGAACAACTCTAAAATAGTGTGTTTTCTTTCTCTAGGATTTACTTACAAGACATAAATTGCTCAGTGCAGAATTTTTGGAACAACATTATGATAAAGTAAGTATATGAACTACTATCGTAAAATTATAAGTTTGGAAGCACCTGGGTGGTCCAGTCAGTGAAGCATACAACTCTTGATGTTAGCTCAGGTCATGATCTCAGGGTCATAAGATCGAGCCTGGCATCGGGCTCTGGCCATACTGACTGTGGAGCCTGCTTAAGATTCTCTGTCTCTCTCCCTCTGCCCTGCTCGCACACATACACTCTCTCTCAAATAAATTGTAAGTTTTATTCCAGAAATGAAAAGACTTAAGTTAGATTTTTATGCCAGATACTTAACTTTGCATATGTTTGTAATGGTTTTACATGGTGCTGTAACCATTTCCCTACTGAAATGAGGTATAGAGTGTTAACTTAGAAGGAGAATTTTATCTTTTTGATTGACACAGTACCCTTTGCATCTTTTCTTGCTTTAGGGAAGGAAATAAAAGTGCTTTGTTGTCAAATGACATGCACAATTAAGATAAAAAGAAAATTATTATCAGACTTAACTCTCTCTTCCTTTCCATCAGTTGCTGACATTCCTGTTGCTTCCGGGAGAGAGAAGGGCGGGTGGTGACCTCGAGGGTGAGAAGAGTGTAGCCAAGGGAGGCTCTGCTCCTGCCCTGCTGCTGCCTCCTCGTGGCCATGACCAAGGCCGTTACCCCTGGGGGCTCAGACTTCCGTCCTCCTTATAAAGTGAGGACACTGCACTAGCCCAGCAGTAGGGTCCCTTCCAGTTTGAGCCCATGTCATACTGCCTGGTACTGAACTCCCGGAAGTTCATAAACGATCCTGAGTGCCCTTAATCTGCACAGCAGCCCTCAGGCCACAGTGCCCGGGGCTCTGCTTCCCACTGCGCCCACGAGCGCCTCCTGATGCCAGACCGGCCAAACTGTCGCGCTGTCCACAGCCTGACGGGCACGCTCAGAGAAGCCGAGATAGTAACAGCCCACTTAAAAAATTCCTGTCTAACCGTGAGATCTGGCTTAGGTTTTCATTTTTCCACTAGTCGTTTGAATTTTTGAAATCCTAGGCACATACTGTTAATATTTCATTGTTCACTTTGCTGTTCAACTAAATTGTAAGATTCTCCGAGGCAGAATCTGTGCTTTTGAACTCTTCTGTGCTCCTCTCTCCCTCCCACTCCGTAACCTCCATCACGCAATGCTGAGCATAGGGGGTCCCTCATAGAAGGCCTCACGAGTGGCTTAAGCACTGCTGGTCATCCTTTTTTTTTAATTTTCCATTTGGATATGGTACGTTTCTTTGCGTGTGCGTTGGTTCAAAATGGGGGCACAGTCATCTCGGAGGTGCCTTTCTACAGCAGTTAGAAGCGTGGGCTTCCGCACCAGGCCGCCCGGAGCCTGGCCTCAGGTCCCAGCCCCACCTTGGGCAGCTGCCTTCATTCACCCTCTGCCCTCAGAATCCTCCGCTCGTAACAGGTTTGTAACAGCACTGTCCCTGTTGTCGTGGGTTGTGAGGCTTACTAAGCACATGTGTGTCGCGTGCATGCCGGCAGCGGCTGGAAGGCAGTCAGCGGGTTGTTTGTGTTGCTGCCTGGCCGCGGGGATTCTCTGAGTCCACTGCTATCTTAGTTTAAAGCCCACCAAAGATAGACACTAACAATGACATTGGTTTAGTTCTGTAGTAAAATATTTTCCTACATGTTATTAACAGATGACATTGGTTAGCAGGCTTTTAGGAGAATTTCTGTGCGGCAGCTGACAGAAGTGTGCAGACCGTGTGGTCAGATCTGAGGGAGCAAGAAGGCGAGCGAGGGGCCAGGGATTGATTCCATGGGACTCCATCCCCTGAAGTCCTGCACACTTGGGCCCTGAGCTTTCTAATAGTATAGAAACTATAGAGGGAAACAGAGTCCGATAAACAGTCGAAACATCTGTAAACCAAAACACATTTCTCCCGTTGGCTTCCTCAGAGGAATTCGATCAGACGCAGCCCTCAGGGTGACTGAAATGCCGAAGGGAGGCGCACGTAGTTCCCCCAGGGCAGATCTTTGAGGAGCCGAAGAGGGCCCGGCCTCACCCCTGTCCCAGCCACACCCCCGGGAGAGCGCATGGGCCACGTGTGCGCCCTTCGGCTGGTCCTCCGGCAGGAGAGGCACCTGCGCTTATCCTAAGAATCTCGGGCAGTAGATGATCTTAACCTGCGTCTTCTGTCAAGAACTTGAGGGGAACATATTCTGTGTCACCGATTAAAGGCAGGTTCAATTGTTTGGATCGTTAGTTTGATGATCCTTTGAGGGAGAAACGTGGGTTAACATCCCTCACGCAGAAGCCTCCCGTCGCCCCTGCTGGACACAGGCATGTGTCCTGGGTGAGCTCCAAAGCAAGGGTCGGAAAACCTTTTCTGTCCCGGGCCAGAGAGTAAACATTCGAGGCTTCCTGGCCATGTGGTCTCTCGACTCTCCTGTCTGTCCTGCTGAGAAAGCGGCCGTAAACATACATAAACAGACTTATTTACAGGACAGGGAGGAGCGCGGCTGTGTTCCCTCCTGCAGAACTTCCCGAAAGCAGGCGGTGGGCTCGATCTGGCCCAAGCCACAGTTCGCTGCCGCCTGCGCGGAGTCACGGCTGAGCGGCCGATAGGACCCAGGGGAAGGCACAGGCACAGACAGTTGCAGCAGTGGCCTTGGCCCCTGTGTGTCCCTCGTTTCCATTTCCTCCCTCCTGCTTTGCTGCCCCTCCTCTCCTTACCATGCCGGGGATGCCGCACTGGTTCGGGAGCACCGTTCTGTAAACCCAGCGGACACGTGTCACTTCCTGAGTGTGTCACACTGCGTCCTCCAGCTTTCGCTCACACGGTGTCCTTCCTCTTTTATCTCTGAAGAATACTTTTTTCCTCCCCTTTTCTAAATGAAATTGCTGCCATTGTTCAAGATTGAGCTCAAGTCCCAACTTCTCCTACCTATTGGACAGTGCTGAATTTCTCCTCTATTTTTAACTATTTTCTCCTTTTCCCTGATGCATTGAAAGAACAGGTAGCTTTTCTCTGTGGTTGTGCTTTAGGTTCACTGAACTGTAAAAACAATTTTTCTAACACCAAGAAAGGCAAGCTGACTCCACCTTGAGAAACAGTTGGAAAAAACAGTTAGTGTTTTGTGCACATGGAGTTTGAGTGACAGAAGACCAGATGTAAGCTGTATCGGCCTGGCTAGTACTGGGCGAGGGTCGGTCCCAGGAGCCCTCCTCCTGGAGGTCATCCTCGGGCGCCCCTAAGGAACTCTGAGCACCACTGAGGAGGGCTGTGTGGGACAGAAGGGCAGCTGGTGGCCTTCGGCTCAGGTCACGGTCCCAGGGTCCTGGGATGGAGCCTGCCTCAGGCTTCCCGCTCAGCGGGGAGTCTGCTTGTCCCTCTCCCTCTCCCACTGCCCTCTCCCTGCTCATGCTCTCTCAACCTCTCCCAAAGAAGTAAAATCTTTAAAAAAAAAAAAAGTTTGTGCTCAGGCTTTATAATGTTCTCTACCGATCTATAAAAATATAACTCCTGATACATGTCTTCTTGTCTTTTAGTTCTTCAGTGAATATGAGAAGTTACTTCATTCAGAAAATTACGTGACAAAAAGACAGTCACTAAAGGTATGACTGATTATTTTACGTGGTTTACTTCTCTTCAGCCTGTGTTTGAAGCTTGTGTTTGGGGAAAGGAAGATAGGCTGGTATGGAAAGAAAATAACCTATGAGAAGAAAGTACGTTTGTCCTTGGTCGAGATTTATGTGGAGAGGAAGGAGTTGGGCAGCAGTCCACACGGGGCATCTGCCTAGCTGCCCCTAGGTAGGGATGCGGATGCCAGAGTGGAATATACAGAATTTTGAAGAGGTCTCTACGTCTTAGCAATGCTGTATTTTACATTTGGAAGCCTATTTTTGAAACTTAGGATGATCTCAGCCAGAGGAAGGCCCAGGAGCTGCTGTGCTCCCCGGGGCGACACAGGCCCGTTTCCGGAGCGTGGGGGTCGCAGAGGGGACGCGAGCAGTGAAACCTTGATCCACAAGGCAGGTTTGGCTGCTTTATATCAACCTGGGATGTGGACAGTTCCATCTGAAACTTAAACATAAGATTTGAAACTCAGAAACAGGGTTTGGCAGACTATAGTAAATGTTTATTGGAGCCCAGATGCATTCATTTATTTACATATTTACATGTTATGTTTCAGAGGATAAAAGATTTGAACGGTTGCTGCAGAGACCATATGGCCGGCAAAGTCTAAAAACATTTCCTATGTGGTGCTTTACAGGAAGTTTGCTGACCTCTGCTCTAGAAAATTCTCAGTGCAGCTAATAAAAGCATACCTCTCACTCTGTCAGTAAGTGGTCCTGACAGCAACTTACAGATGGAAATCACAAAGGATTTGGGGGGAGAATCCTAAATCCATTTATACTTTTTGCCATGTCCACTTTAACTTCTACTCTGCTCGGAGTGCTTCCTGTTGGAGCTGGCCGTGTGCGTCCGATCAGGCCTGCACTCCTGCTTCCCTTCCCGCCATGGGGAGATCACTCGTGAAGACCTTATCTTTCTGTGGGAACCGACTAAGGACATCAGGAGTGTCTCTTGTACTTTGTGTCCTTTGATAAGAACATGCTCTACCATCCAAATTTCCAAAAGAAGCTTTTCTATCAAGCCCGCTACTTCCTCCTTTTCCCTTAAGGCTGTGACTCCTACAGTGGGGGACCAGTCATAACCACAGTCTGGAAATGAGTCGCTGCGGAAAAGGTCCGGTCGGGCTGGGGCGCTTCCCACTCAATGCTGCTGTTTAGGCCTCGCCTCCTAGCCTGGCCCGTAGTCCAGCATCCGGGATCCTTAACGTCCTCCCTTCTCCAGCGGTGCTGGCTGGCGATGGCCACAGTTAAGACCAATCTTCTCATCTTGGGCGGGGGTTGTTGCAGTACTTCTGGTGGCTATGTAAGGACATTTTCTTCCCTGTACGTCAGTGTGATGGGTTATGTATTTGTAAGGTTCACGATACAGTAGAGGTGCCCATGCGGTTGTCCACACAGTAAAATGGCCCTCTGTCAGCAGCCTCTTTCCATCCCAGGGCCAAGATGCCCTGTCTCCCCAGCATCACACAGATGGGAACAACTGGCTAGAGCCAGCGTCTTCCAAGGTCAAGGACACCAGGCAGGATTACTAGGGTAGTAGCTCCCAGGGCAATACCTCTTCATGGGAGGAGCAAGGCAGTGCTTCCTGTCGGAGCTGGCTATTGGTAAATCAATAGACTTTGACCAAATTCTGAATTTTGGGGGTTGCTTAGATAAGGAAAAGGGCTTTTAAGACCTTTCTGCCGCTTATGAATTACCAACATGAAAGGGAAGGTTAAGACCACCAGTTGCAAGACCTCGGTCACGGACACGAAGCCAGTGTTCGGCTCCTGCAGTTTCACAACACCTTGTGAATGTGTGGAACAATTTTGAGGACCGGTGTTACTTTAAAAATGGATTTTAATTTGTATTTCTTTTTTTGCAGCTACATTGGCATTTATTATTCCTATATTTATTTTATTAGCAAATGTATATTCCCTGTGTAAGACCTCAGACTTTTATTTTTATGTCCAAAAAATTTTAACGAATTACCAGTTGCCCTCCTGCAGATAACTAAACTGATACCGTCCAGATAACCAAACCAAATGAGCCTTGTTCAGTATTTGATAGAAAATGATCACCAGTAAAGCTACAAGCCTTCACATACTTAATAGTAACCTTTGAGTCTTCATAAGAGTCAATACTTATTGCTTCTTACCTTGAAAGTTGTATATTTTGTGATTCAGATTGATGTGAAGCTGAACTTGAGCTTCTGAATTCTTCCTATGATTTCTTTATAAACCCTAAGCAGAATAGATTCTTTCTCCTGCACGTCAGGCTATTTTTTATTTCAAATGACAATATGTTGCTTAGCTAGAGATCAGTTGTCTGGCAACTTCCAAGTATCTAGAACATAGCCAGGAATCCAGAAAGGAATTAACTAAAGCAATTAATCCAGAATAACTGTATGTATGCATTTTGCTTCCCTCGGCCCTCACCCCATGTCTCTGCTCAGACTCAAGTCTAACATGCTTTGCACATCTACATGCTTTTCTTCCTCGCTGCACTGTCATGAGATAGAGGAACTGGGCTTCAGGGAAAATTAAATAATGTGCTTAAGGTTGCATAGCTCACAGGGAGCGAGGGGCCGACACTGGAACCCTGGTGGGCTGATGCCGGGGCCAGGCCCTCTACCACTCTACCTCTACCTCTGTCCACAAGGACTGCAACTCGACCCCTAGCCAGTGGCAGGCACGCTGGACCCGCAGTAGGAGCTGGCCCACTGACAACACGGAGGGGTGACTGCTGGTTTCAGAGAAAACAGACTAGAGCAAGCACTGACAGTTCGAAAACCAAGGACTGATAGGGTATAGTGGACTCTTTAGAACTCAGCGAGCCCTGGAGATAGGCTTTTTAAAGCTTAACTGATGTCAGTAGTGATGATGAGGAATCAGTAAGAAAAAATTAGAGTGTCTTCAGGATACTTTGTTGAAGAAAGAAAAGAGAAATATCCATTTCTGTAAACCTTCGTGAATCAGATATGCTGAAAGCATAACTTTCGTAGGTTTAAGGGTACCCTGTGTTCCAGCTTTGAACCTGGAACCCTTGGTCCTGGGAGGTCCAGATAAATAATTTTTCAATTAGGCTAAGATTTATAGTTAAGCAAGAATTATCAATAACTTACCTTCTGACCGTTCTCTTTGATGGTTTTCGTTTTTGTTTTTTTAATGAGATAACGTAAATGCATCTTTAAAGAGTAGGCTCTGACAGTTTCAGATTCAGGGCCAGTGGGCCTTGGGCTGTGTCAGGAGCAGAGAGCACAGGGGCCTGGGTGCTCAGTGGGTTAGAGCCTCTGCCTCCGGCTCAGGTTGTGATCTCAGGGTCCTGGGATCGAGCCCCGCATCGGGTTCTCTGCTCAGCAGGGAGTCTGCTTCCCCCTCCCTCTCTGCCTGCTTGTGATCTCTCTCCTCTCTGTCAAATAAGTAAATAAAATCTTAAAAAAAAAAAAAAAACAATGTTGGACTCCCCATAGGCTTACCCCAAAAGAAAGACGTAAGTGTTTAAGTGGCAAGTAGTGGACACTCAGTAATTTTTCAGTTCAGCTCATCAGTCTTTTGAGTACCTGCTAATATTCTGTGCTTAACAATGGTGATTATAAAGTGAATTATTTTTTTAAACTTTGCTTTTACTTGAAACCTTGATGGTAATGTAAGAGTTCATTGTTTAAATGTCTTCTCAGCTTCTCGGTGAACTACTCTTAGACAGACACAACTTCACAATTATGACAAAGTACATCAGTAAACCAGAGAACCTCAAATTAATGATGAATCTCCTCCGGGACAAGAGTCGTAACATCCAGTTTGAGGCCTTCCACGTTTTTAAGGTAGAGTACCGGAACCATAAACAATGCTTTCATCCAGCCTTGTTAATCTCGTCTCATTTACCAGTTATTGAAATATTCCCCACCTCATTTTGGTAATCTGGGTGATCCAGCAGTCAGCATTCATATTTGTGTAGTTTAATATTTAAATAAAAATAGACCCAGAAACAGGGTCTGTCATCTGGACGGGGGACAAGAAAAGTGTATTGTAGAGGAGTGTCAATTATCTTTGGCCTAGAATATTATTAATCACAAAGTAAAGGGTAGTCCATTTCTTCGTGCTTTTCTTGGAGGTTTTAGAACTTAAAATCCATTCTGGCTTTCTGTGCCTAGAAATAATTTCTGCCCATTTTATTCTAAAATCAGCCTATATTTAATACCAGCTGCTGAATTTCAGAGCATGAATGATTATCACATCAGACCTTTTGACTGAAACAGAATTCAACACCCCCACCCCGCGCCTGGACTGCGTGCGCCCCCCGGGCTCTCTTCTCCCGTGACTCATGCTGGTTCCTCTCCTTGCAGGTGTTTGTAGCCAATCCCAACAAGACGCAGCCCATCCTAGACATCCTCCTCAAGAACCAGACCAAACTTATAGAGTTCCTCAGCAAGTTTCAGAATGACAGGACCGAGGACGAACAATTTAACGATGAGAAGACCTATTTAGTTAAACAGATCAGGGATTTGAAGAGACCAGCTCAGCAAGAAGCCTAATTTCCAATCAACATCTAAAATATTAAATCCAAATTCAGCATTTGCTGTTAGCTATTCAGCATCAGGCGCCCTTTATCGGTTCGTGAGGAACTTTACTGCTAACCTGCTGTTAAGTGAACGGTTTTTCATTTTACCTTTTTTGTTTTTTTTAGTCCAAGTTGGAGAACGTAGCTGCTGCTTTCTTGCACACTAGAGCACACGTGGACTTTCTCTTGATCTTTGTGTCGTTTCAGAGTTCAAGGACTCTGTTTGCTGTAGGCGTTGTGAAGGTGGCTAGGTTCCCGAAGGCAGGCGTGTAGACGGCGGTGTGGGTTGGGGAAGACGGGGATCGCTGTTGTCAGATTAAACCTGCGTGCTCGCATCCATCCCTGAGCACGGATTCTCGGTGAGGTTGTGCGCCTTCACTGGAGGAAGACGAGCAGAGCTCTATTTGAAATGAGAGGGCAGCTTGTATCCAAGATGTGAGCTTTTTGGGTGGATAAAGCTGACGTGCGAATAAACTGATAGCAACTTCTCGAAGGTGTGAAGCTTCATAAGGTCATAAGGAAAATGTATATATGCTTTTCACAGCTTTCTAGAATTTTTTGACATTTGATTTTCTTGAGACTTGTAAACCTGGATATGTTGAAGGGTATTTGTTAATTTTACTTTTTGAAAGGTATTTTAAACCAGTAGAGCTAACAGTGACACCTTGCATTTCATTTCAGCAATGCTTACAGGTTTCTTTTGTATATAATTCTTAGAATGCTCATTTCTTTTAAATGATTTAATTTGTACAGCAGAGGAATGTTACTGTATTAGTATGTAACTATTACCTAATATTGAGTTTTTGCAAAAAAAAAATGAATGCTCATATGTAATTGAAATATTTCCGATCACATGAAAATGCTGATTTAACATTTAAGTATCACAGCATTAAAAGAAAAAATGGAAACCAGTCCTTCATATTCAGTTACCTACTGGGAAGCCGTCAGTCGGCTACGCTTTCCTGCGCGATGTTGGCCTTATTCATTTAAATGAGTCATGAATTTGCCAGATACTGATGATCCCGATTATGCTAAATTACTGCTGATTCTCCGTGTGTGGGGGGAGCCTCTGTAGAGCACCTTTTCCTTCGTAGAGTAAGTAATCCAGTACAATAGTTGTGAAACTGAGTAATTAAAACTTCGGCTTCTCTTAGGGAAAGAAGAGTCCCTAGTCCTAGGTGTCCTATGGGGAAATTTATTTTTTTTAATACCTGTTCCTTAATGCTGCAAATGATCAGTATTTATGAAGTAACTGATTTTGCACCACTTTTTGTTACTGTGATCACGGCAGAACGTCTCCTAGAACATACCTGTGTGAAGTTACTAGACTGGTGTCTGTTCTTCTTAGTGACACAAGATCACAACTAACAACTTAACAAATCAGAGTTTGCCAGTTCAAATTCAGCATGGCTGTAGCTGATTAAGAAATTTATATAATTACTCTTTGCTAGCCTCTCTCACTAATTGAATTATTTATCAGCCAGCAAAAATGAGACTCCCAATGGGTGTTTTAAGCATGAGGTTTTCAGCCCTCCTAGGAAGACCAGTGGGGAAAATAGCTCCAGGAAGCTTAGATGCGTTTTATTCCATCTCATTAAAAAGGCAGCCTACGTTATAATTGGTTTTTCTGAGGCTGTCTTTTCCAAAATGTGTGTAAAGTAATTCATGTTTCTGTCGGAAGTATGGAAAGCAACCCAAGCTCCTCGAAGTGAAAATATCCAAGATGTTTAGGAAGGGAACAGCAGACTTGACCGTGACGAAGCGTTCTGGTTCTCGTGGTCTGGTGCTTGGTATCTGGGTTTAGCATGAAAAGGTTAGTTACACCAAGTGGAAGAAAGGGTTCCTTCTTAGCCAAGCTGATTCTTTGAACTTGAACAGCTTCCACTTGGGCGGCGGCTTCAGGGCACTAGCGCCTCCGTGTGGTAGGCAGTGGGGGTGCAGCCTGTCCAAACCCGGATGCCGCCGGAGCACTGGGATCTGGGCAGAGTTAAGACTAGTTTTGTTTCTGGTTTTTAACAAAAATGTGAAAACATTCAAAGTTGAAAAGTTGCATTTGAAGTTATGATCATTTAATATATTCATATTACCAAAACTATTATACTGGAAGTGGTTTCTTTTTGTGTTATAAGGGTTTAATTTTACGTAAGTCAGTTACAGTTACTCATTGTGATTTTTAACCCTTAAAAAAAAAAGGTGGAGATGTATACAGTTGTTAACAATGCCCGGAAAGCATTTCTTTTCTCCTGAGGAAACGTAAATTTCTTATCAGAATATCTGGCTGGCCCTGTAATTTAAATTAAAATAAAATTTTGGAGAAACAGCATCGTCAGTTCTTATGGTGTCTTACAGATGGCTGCGTTTGTGTGTCTGAGGAGCCCCGTCAGGAGACACACAGGCACAAATCTTGTCACAGACTAATGGGAAACAGTTAATGCACATGCCTCTCTGAGTCTTTTTTTCCTATTCACAGTTTTATTTTTGGTGTCGAATGCGACATTCCCTTACGTGGGGGGGCTCCCAGCCCCCTGGCCCTGCCTGCCACGGTTCAGTATTGTCACCCCTTTTTTGATGGCTTTTTTAGACCCTAGCATTTGGGAAGCGGGTCCTTCATCCATGGCTCTGTGACCTTTTATTGTGCACGTTCAAGGGTAAAACGGGAGCACTGGGCAAGAGGCTTACAGATCAGAGGGTGAGATTACAGTGAAGGCGAGAGAGCCCCAGAAACACCAGAGCGACAGCCTGTCCCCGGGCCCCCTGGACTGGGGGGCGCGCAGCCCTGTCCTCGCTTCTCATTTTAACCTCGGTCTGTAGGCGTGAGCGCCGTTCTCTGTGGGGGACGGTGTGGGACGTGTTCTCGCCAGAGCACTTCACGTGAGCATCTTATTATTGCTTGTTTCTTCCAGGTAGTTCAGTCTGTCATCTCCGAAGGTGACAGGGTCCCATAAGGTCACTACTTGTGACTTCGCCCTTTCTCTGATCAGACGGGAAGAAGTGGTCACGCTGAGGGCTGGCCTCACGGGTTAGCACACGTTCCACTTGCTACCAGTCACCAGGCGGGTGTCCCCTCCCCACGGCAAGAAAGACCGAGTCTCAGGCTGCTCGGAGGTAGCCCGTAGCTCTTACCCCACCTCCTTTGTTGGTATGTTATTTATAAGGACCAGAGAGGATCATGACTCTAAGGCTTTTGAGGGCTCAGTGCTCGATACGTAGTTCATTCAGACTAGGGCCCCTCTGAGGTAATGAGTCCTCCTCCTGAGAATTCTCCAGAAATGCCCCAAACGCATTTCCCTTCAGCCACTGCTCCGTCCACACGAGTGTTCTCCCTTGGCCCTTGGTGTCCCTAGAGCAATTTTCAGAGCCTGATACCCTCTCTCTCTGACCATCCTGTTTCTAGAAGGTGTGCAGGACGAGGTAAGCCACCCCACACCACAAGCTCGGAGCCAGCCCCCTGGAGGAAGCTCCCACTTCAGCTCTGGGGTGACAGGACTGTCAGCTTCGGGCTGCCAGTGCTTCCTTCACTCGCCGCCGACCCGCATTCCTCCAGCAACCCCAAGAACCCGAGACACCGCTAACAGGGACAGAGGCCCTCCAGCCCTCTCTCCCGGAGACTGGTCCCTGCCCGAGGCCACGCTGACGGAGGCCGTGGTGATCTTTGCGCAAAGCCCTCTGGCCTCCCGGCTGACTCGAGACCTTCGTGTCATGTTTGTTGGCGGTGACCTCCGCGGACCCCGCTGACGTTTGGTTGCCCATGTGACCGCGGGGAACTGACGTCCAGAAGGTGGAGCACGTGCCCAGAGGCCCTGGCCCGGCGCGTCCCTGGGGACATAGGTGCCCGAGCACAGTGACCACCGCGCTTCTAGGCAGGAGGCCATGGCCCCTGTAATTTGTGAAACCCATTTTTCTAGATTGCACTTCAGGGAGGACAGACACTGGAGATTTGGGGAGAATTCTATTTTTCAACAAGATGGGCTTTAACTCCTTGGTAATAAATTTTTATCACCTAAGTCCTTGGTGTTCTGTGGAAATAACACAGTCCTATTCTGTTATTCAGTACCTGGGTCTTCTGTCTGGTGGAGATTGAGCAGGGGCAGGGGAGGAGCCTCAGGGCCAGCCCAGGGGAAGCTTCCCGAAGAGGCCGCACCCCCAGCTGGCTCCCTCTCCTACCTCCCTGGTGGGCGGCTCGCACACTCCCTTCCACACTTGAGAGACATTTGCGTGTCCCCACCTAACAGTCACCTGTGTGGAGAAGGCAGCGTGCCCTCCTTCTCGAGCTCGGCTGAGTCTCTGTGTGGTCCCGAGCTCGCTCTCCCCGGCCATCAGGCCACCCCACCTCTAAGAGGACCCAGCAGGGCCCCCACCCACCCCCTTAGCACCCACTTCTGCCCTCTCACAGCTGTTTGTTGTGGCCCCGGGGCCGCAAGGGGGGCAGTTGATGTCCCCAGAAGCAGCCCTCACACGCCAGCGTCCTCCCGGACCTCAGCTGGGATCGGTGCTTCCCAGCAGAACCGAGCTCCCAAACCACAATGTTAATGGTTTCGTGACGTCTCTCTCAGATTCCCTCCCTCCCCCGGCCCACTCTGCACCAGATCTTCCCGGGATCGAGTCCCAAATAAATGACCAGCATTTGAACCTTTGTCCGAGGCTCTGCTTCCGGGGACACGCAAACTGAGACCCGCTCGTTTGGTCCCTTCTGACCGAGAGGCATGTGGCCAGCCATGCGTCACGCACGGGGCATCTCTTGGAGGACGTGGCCGCGCTTGCTGCCTGCCCTTCGGGGCACACGCTCCTGTCCCTCGGGCCTCAGTGTGGAGAGGCTGTGGCCGCAGCATGTGTGCGTCAAAGCCTGACCCCAGATGCCTGTGACCCAGCACAGGCTGCAGACCCAGGCCCCCATCAGCCGAAGCCTCCAGATACTTACCCTCCGAAAACAGCTACACAGGCCATGCCGCTGCTCCGCAGTTGTTCTTCCCCATCGTCAAAAATACTAGCAAAACTGGAAAGTTCCCGATTCCTTCACACTCTTACCTCCTTCCCAAGAATACTTTTTTGGAAAAGTGTAGTATATATAACCCTATGAAATGACTGCGCAGTTGGGAACCAGGGCCAGGATTAGCAGATTTCTGGGTCTCGCTAAAAATTCACCACGGGGCTAGAGTCCTGTGGTGCTGGGCCCAGAGATGCTCCCAGCCGGAGGGGACGCTGCCTACCGGGCGGGCCTCCCGCTTCCCCGACCCCTGCACACAACTTTAATTTTTTAGAAATCCACTGGGTGGCAGTAGAGCTCCTTGTTTCCAGCTGCACGGCGCCCCCACCCCCACCCCTCCTGGAGACCCCCGGGGTGCGGAGGGTCCACCTGCCCTAGCTTGCCAAGTACCCTTTTTTAAAAGATTTTATTTATTTGACAGAGATGATAAGTAGGCAGAGAGGCAGGCAGAGAGGGAGGGGGAAGCAGGCTTCCCGCCGAGCAGAGAGCCCAATGTGGGGCTCGATTCCAGGACCCTGAGATCATGACCTGAGCCGAAGGCAGATGCTTTAACCCACTGAGCCACCCAGGGGGCCCCCCCACCCCCACAAGTACCCTTTTGAGAAAAAAAGGGGGGGCAGTCAAGAGAAGTAAAGAGCCAGAGGGAGGGCTAGATGTGTGATACAGATGCATGCGTGTTAGAGACAGAAAAGTAGGAAGGGTAGAAGTTAGGTGGTGGGTATATGGTTGTTTTGTTTTGAAGCAGCTTTATCATTTAGAAGAATTTTAGGCTTACAGAAAAAATGCAAAGATAGCAAAATGAGTTTCCATATTCCCCACACCTGGCTTCTAAAATCCTAAGAAAGCTCTTTTCCCTTCTTAGGAAATGACTTGAGAGAGCCAGTTGTGTGGTGAGGCAACACAGAATCAGTATGGGTTTAATGTGTATCTCGTGACTGGCGGGTAAATGATGACGTTCCGCATCTGAGTCCTCCTGAATCACCCTCATCAAGAAATCCCCATTCTTCCAGGGTTCCTGGTACTCGCCAGCAGTCCTCATATTGACTGAGTGAGTACCCACTGCCCTACAAGGGTTAACTCAATCCTCATGACACACTCAGCTGGGTAGGTCTTCCGGGATCCCGACTTTACAGATGGGGAAACAGAGGCACAGGGAGGGTCAGCCCTTTGGCCACGGCCACGTAGCAGTAGGTAGGAGAGGCAGAAACAGACTCCGCAGCAGGACCTCTTTTCTTTACTCTGACCCTCTACACCCTCTTCCCATGGCCTGTCTTCCTCCAAAAATCATCAATAAACTGACTGGTACCCGCAGAGGGACCGCGGAGTGACCCCTGGACCCCAGTTACCTTTATCTCATCATAATACTAAAACCCCAGCCCAGGGAGGAGCACAAGCCTCACTTACTGACATTGTTTGCTTAAGACACGTGCCCCCTAAGCATCCTCCACACACGAAGATAAGGCTCCCCTTTCTAAATATTCATCCTAACCCTAAATAAGGGAAACCCATTCACTCTTGCTGGCGGGTCCCAGCTTTGGACACGATTCCCCTTGATCTCTTCATTTGCTGCAAATAAAGTTTCCTTTGTGTGTTCGGTTCTACCTGTGACTCCAGGCGGTTCAGTTACACCAGGAACCGTGGCGAAGGGGGTCTCGGGATCCCACCCGTTCTGATCAGCTGTTTATATGAAATTCACGAGAGGAGGGGCTGCTTGTCTGGAGCTCACCGTCCTCGGAGGTGGGAGCTCCATGCCCCCCCTGAGGGGCTCCAGCTCCCCGGTGCCCTCTGGTCTCAAAACAGCAATGTCCTTGCCACTCACCCAGGGGTTTGATGAAAAGCTCACGCAGATCCAGAGGGTATGGGATGGGGCCTGAGACTCTGCTTTTCTAAGCCGCTCCTGGGGTGCTGGGGCCACGGGGCCACAGGTGGAGAAGCCAGAGAGGGCAGGTGCTTGGACTCCACCGCAGGTCCTCCGGCTTCCATGCAAATGAACAAGGAGCAGCCCAGGCAAGCTCTTCCTCCAGCATGCGGGCTCTTCCTCCAGCATGCGGGCGGCAGTGGGCCCGGGGCTCGGGGGTGGGGGAGTGAGGGGGTAGGGGGGGAGGGGTGGGGGGAGGGGGGTGGTGAGGGGGTTTGAGATGCCAGGCCTCGGAGCCCACGAGGGCCAGGGCCACCAGAGAGACCTGGGGGGCGGGGCGTGCTGTGGACCTGCCTGGGGACCAGAGAGGCCTGGGTCAGGCCCAGACCCCACACCAGAGGTGGGATCCAGAGCCGTGTGGCCCCCCAGAGAGGGTCCCAGTTTGCTGTCCGTCCCTCTCCTGTGTATCACACCTTGTGTTTCTGGGTCTGTCCCTGTCCCCCCTGACCAGGAGCTTCTGCCGATCAGGGAGATCAGTGGCCCGGCATCCTGCCAGCTCAGCTGAGAGCAACATCCCCCACAGGGGAGCCCCCTGCAGGCCTCCAGGGGCGCCCTCATTCCTGTCCTATCGGGGTATGTGTATTTCATCTGACGGTGTTCCAGCAGACGGCGGGGAAGCATCCTGGGGACGAGGGCCCACAGAACACCATCAGGGCCGCCGCTCCGCGATCGAATGAAAGAACCGAACCCACATGGGCTGGTAGCTCCGGTCCCTCCCATAGCCGGGCCAGGCGCTCAGCTGTGCTGAAGACGGAGGCGGCTGGCTGCCCACCCCTTGCTGGGAGCCGGGCCACCAGAACCGCTGTGTTCGTGCAAGCCGGGGGGCCCTGAAACATGACCAAGTTCCAAGGACAGGTGGGCGTGCAGCCTCCCATCGGACCTTCCCAGAGGGCCTCTGCCCCAAGGCCCGTGACCCGCAGGGACTGGGGCAGGGCTCTCAGAGTCTGCCTAGCTGAAGCCTCCTGGGCCCACAGGGGAGCAGTGATCTCTGGGTCCTGTCCTAAACGCAGGCAGACGAGGCGGGAGGCGGGAGCCCGGTCCTCCAGGCGTGGTGGTGATCCTGGAGGCCCGCACATCCTCATTCCACAGCAGCCTGTTTGGGGGCCTCACACAACTGAGAGCCTCGGGGAGCCTGGGAAAGCCCCAGAAGGGCTTCAGGGAGAGCAAGCTGCTGGCTAAAGGGGGGCTCCCCCGGAGGGCTGGGGACGTCTGGCAGCTTCTGGGAGTTCCTCTCCGACTCATGGCGATGCGAGGTGCAGGCTGGCCGCGGGAGCCTGGATGAACTAGTTGCTAAGAGGATTGGGGCTCTGGTGGGTGAGCTGAGGGGAGCTTTCGTGGGGAGCTGAGACAGCCTCCGCAACCCAGAGGGGCCGCCTGGTCTGGCTGAGAGCAGTCCTGCCCTGGATGGAGAGACTTTGCAAGGACATGGGGAAATCAGGCAGGTCCCGGAAGGTGGAGAGGGTTCGTGGAGCCAAAAACACAAGAACGGTTCGCTCGGCCGAGAAATTCCCTCCTCTGAATTTGGCCAAGAAAATAGAGTAGAGGATGATAAATAGAAGGAAAGCAGATAATCCCAATCACTTGTGGGGTGATCGCATTCTGGGACTCTTCCAGAATCTAAACACAGACATAAAGATTTACTCAAATTAGATATAGCTCCAACTGTAAAAAGCAAAATTATGAAACTCCCAGAGGATAACCGAGGAGAAATGACCTTGGCTGTGGTAGTGACCTTTTCAATACAAGCAAAGGCATCACTCACGAAAGACATGACCGATAAGCAGGACTTCGTTAAAATTTAAAAATTCTGCTTTGCAAAAGACATTATCAAGAGAACAAGAAGCAAGCCACAGGTCAGGACAAAGTATTTCCAGAAGACACATCTGACAAAGTACTACTATCCAGACTTTACACAGAACTCTTAAAACTCAACAATAAGAAAACAAACAACCCAATTTAAAAATGGGCCAAAACTTTATTAAGACACCTCACCAAAGAAGATATCCCAAAGGCAAGGACGCGTAAGGAAGGATGCCCCGCGTCGTGTATCACCAGAGAAATATAAATTTAAACAACAATGCTACACCACAGCACACCTACCAAAATGACCAAGATTTTTAGGGCAGTGAAAAAACGGGCAAGTTACCTGTCATTATACATTTGCCCAAAACCACAGAGTGCACAACACCAGGAGGGAGGCCTGGCATAAACCATGGGCTTTGGGTGATAATATCATGTCACCGTCGAGTCATCACCTGTAACAAATGTCTCACTCGGTGGGGGTGTGGATGGTGGGGGATGCTGGGCGTTTG
>CM053605.1:5496760-5516092 GCA_028646535.1 Procyon lotor | reverse complement strand
GATGGCCAGCATTAGGAGACCCAGTCAGTCTTTAGAAGATGCATGAAAGGGGCGCCTGGGTGGCTCAGTGGGTTAAAGCCTCTGCCTTCAGCTCAGGTCATGATCTCAGGATCCTGGGATCGAGCCCCGCATCGGGCTTTCTGCTCAGCAGGGAGCCTGCTTCCCTCTCTCTCTGCCTGTCCCTCTGCCTACTTGTGATCTCTCTCTCTCTGTGTCAAATAAATAAATAAATAAGATCTTCAAAGAAAAAGAGGAGGAGGAGGAGATGCATGGAAACAGCCACGTCCCTACAACCAGGACACCCTTCAAAATGCATCAGGAAGGAGAAAAGCCGCGTTGGGCAACACTACAGATGCTTTGGATAAAGACCCTGATCGTCAGGGATGCACGAAGCCACAAGTTTGGCTACTTGTGCTACTTGTTTGGCACAAGTAGCCAAAGAAGGGAATGGGGTTGTAAGTGAACAGATTAGACAAAGGGAAATGTTAGAAAACTTGGAAGAAAATCAGATCACACCTCCAGGAGACCACTTGCCAAGGAGGAGTAAAGGGGGCGGGGGGGGGGGGGGTCTCGAGGGACGACAGCTCGGATGCTGCGGCTGGGGACCCGGTGTAAGGAACTCAGCAGAAAACGGACATTTCCTAGACGAATCCAGCAAGTATTCAAGTCCTTCCTGAGTTACAGCAAGACAAGCAGGTACAGGCTCACCAAATCTCCCAGCTGCAGGGAACTTGCCCTTTAACGCTGGAGGAGAATCTCTCCAAAGCAGATGGCAGGACCGGCCGCGCTGGATGATCACGGAGCGCGAGCCAAGAGTCTGTCAGGCAAATTCCGAAGGATGCCGGGCTGTTAGGGAAGCCAGCTTATGTCCCACGAACGAAAAGACTCACGGTGATGAGAGCTCAGGTGGCTGGAAAAGAAAAAACAAAAACCAAAAACAAACAAAAAAATCCAAAAAACAAAAAAACCTTGAGCACTTAAGAAGAGAACATTCATACATCAGACAAAAGTTACTGGGGAAGGATGTACGTATCCCGAGGAGGATCCTCACATCCCTGATATTCCGCGCAGACATCTGGCGGAGGCCAGGAGGACGGCTGGAGAGGGTTGCCGGGTAAAACGCAGGATGCCCCCTTAAACCAACAAATGTCTCCTCACCCGTTGACTGGTCACCAGCATCGACAGGATTGAGCCATGTTGACCTCGTGTCTCTGACATGATGTGGTGAAGATCTTCCTCCTCCAGACCCCGAACCCCCATCTGATGATAACAAGCACATCCATCAGATCCCTTAGCGGTACATTCTACAGATGATCTCAAAACCGTCAAGGTCATCAAAAACAAGGGAAGTCTGAGAAACTGTCACAGCCAAGAGGAGCCTAAGGAAATGGAATGACTAAACGTCATGGGGGATCATGGGTGAGATCCTGGAACAGAAATTAGGTAAATTAGGCACATTAGGTAAAAACTAATATCCGTATGGATTTGTGATAGTAATAAAAGTACCATCCCCATGTGAGATGTTAATTTCGAGGGAAATTGGGTGTGGGGCATAGGGGAGCTCCTCTGTCCTACATTTGCAGGTTTTCTGTAAATCTAAAACTGTTCTGAAAAATGAAGTTAATTTTTTTTAAAGTTACTGAGGGTACAGGAGATGCAAATAACCTTACCAACCAACCTGCTGTAACTGACATTCACAGAACTTAAAACCCCAAACTGCACAAAATACACGTTTTTTCCAAGCGCACATGAAATGTTTGCCAAGATCAACTATTACGTGGGACCACCGGATGAGGCTCAACAAATCCGAATGAAAACGAATTTAAATTATTTAGAGAATGTTCTCTGAATACAACGGAGGTAAATTAGAAATCAATTACATAAGGGGCGCCTGGGTGGCTCAGTGGGTTAAAGCCTCTGCCTTCCGCTCAGGTCATGATCTCAGGGTCCTGGGATCGAGCCCCACATTGGGCTCTCTGCTCAGTAGGGAGCCTGCTTCTTCCTCTCTCTCTGCCTGCCTCTCTGCCTACTTGTGATCTCTCTCTCTCTCTGTCAAATAAATAAATAAAAATATTTTTTAAAAAAAGGAAATCAATTACATAAAGATAGCTCTCACATCCCCAAATACGAGGGAATTAAAGAACACTTTTCACAATAATCCTGTGTCAAAAGAAAAAGAAAGAAAGAAAGAAAGAAAGAAAGAAAGAAAGAAAGAAAGAAAGAAAGAAAGAAGGAAGGAAGGAAGGAAATCACAAGGAAAATAAGAAAATATTTTAATATAAAAGAAAATAAAAATCTAACATATCTGATGTCATCCCAACCTCTGGCCTCTTCATGCAGGGCACTCGATGTAGTCCCACGACTTGAAACTCTGTCTGAATCCCACGTTTTTCTCTCCAGCCCAACCTGCTTGCAGAATTCACATATGGAGCTGCTATTGGATGTCTCTGGATGCTTCAAGAGCGTCTCAAACCCCAGATCACTAAGAAACACACACCCCTCCCATTTCCCCACCACCCATCCATCTCTTTCCTTAAGCCCCCAAACCCAGGAATCATCCTCCAGAATTCTCTTTCCTCCCCACTTCCCCACGTGTCCAGTCTCTCTCCACGTTCTTCTGCCTCTACTTCCAACCCGTCTTGAATCCACCCACTTCTGTCCCTCTCCCAGAATACAAAGCCCGTATTTGCAAACATTCCTTATAGTAAGTCATTTGTGACAACCGCCACACTTTGATTCTTTTAAATTTCATCCCAAAGTTGACATTAATCTACCTGCATGAGTTCGCTAAAGTTGACATTAATCTACCTGTATGAGTTCGCTAGGGCTACCATAGCAAGTACGGAAGACGGTCTTGCTCAAGCAACAGAGAGTTACTTCTGCACAATGCACGAAAGGCCAGAAGTCCAAGGTCAAGTTGTTGTCTGGGTTGGTTCCAATGGTGGCCTCTCACCCTGGCTTATGGAGAGAGACGTCTTCTCCCTGTGCCTTTACGTGGTCCTCCCTCTGTGTGCCTGGGTCCTAAGGGTCCTCTTCTTCTGAGGACTCCAGCCCTATGGGATTAGGACCTACCCCAATGACCCCATCTTCGAAGGTCCAATTTGCAAACACCACTACATTCTGAGGGACTCAGGGTTGGGAATTCAACTCATGAAGCGGGGGCACAACGTTGCCTGGAAACTATGTGTTATTGATTCTTAGACTCGCTCTTTTATATCAACAGCAATAATTACAGCCGAAGAGTCTGTCATGACACCCGCTGAAAGCCCCAGGCCAAAAGAGAAATACCTCCCACACGCAGGCCAAAGCTCCAACATCCACATTCCCCAAACAAGAGCACGTTTCTGGGCCTGCAGACCCTGCTTCCTCACAGGGCAAACAGAACCCCAGGGGTTCGTGTGGGTGAGACATAACCGCATTGTGAGACACGGATTTGAAGGAAGGCACAAAGCAACAAAGACGCACTTTTCCCCTAATTGAATGTTTCCCTCTATAAAAAATGCGAATTTTGGGGCACCTGGGTGGCTCAGTCGTTAATCGTCTGCCTTCAGCTCAGGTCATTATCCCAGAGTCCTGGGATCGAGCCCCGCATCGGGCTCCTTGCTCGGCAGGAAGCCTGCTTCTCCCGCTACCATTCCCTCTGCTTGTGCTCCCTCTCTCGCTGTGTTTCTCTGTCAAATAAATAAAATCTTTAAAAAAAAAAAATGCGAGTTTTGACAAGAGGGGATAATACCTAGCACGCCCATCTTCCCGCGCTGACTCCTCCTCCACCTGCCCCTCCGCGGCACCTCCTCCGAGAAGCCCGCCCGGACCCCCAACACCTTCTGGCTACCCCTCCCCCACCCCCGTTCGTGCTTTACCTTCTTCAGATTATTTCCTTCCCTTGGACATAGTCACATTTATTTACTTAATTATTTTTGTCTCCTTTCACTAGAACAGACGATGCGAGGGAACAGTAGGGCGCTTGTCTGTCTGGGTTTCCGTTTGAACCCTGCAGCCTGGCCCGGCAGAGAGCTCGCGTCAGCAGATTTGGGGTGAATGAATAAATAGCTGCCACATTTGCAAGAGCCGATTTGGCTTTAGGGCGACTTTTTCATGCTCATCTTCCAAAGTGTATTTTTGCTGAATCCAAAATGTTGGAAATCGTGCGTCAGGCGACTCCGAAGTCTGGCAAGGAAAGGAAATCCAGCCTGGCCACGTTTGGGGGGAATTGGAAGGTAGCAGAAGCGCCAGTCTGGGAGCGGCCACCAGGGGGCGCCACCGAACCGGCCCGGCAGGCGGCGGAGGAGGTCGCTCCAGACCCGGAGCTGGGGGCCACCGAATACAAGTTCTCGGCCGCGTACGTGCCTCTCGCGCTCTCCAGGTGTCCCCGCGGCTGGAGGAGGGGCCCAGCCTCCGACAGTGTCCCCAGGAAAAGGGCTGGCCGCGAAGGTACTCCCTTCACGAGAGCACCTGCGAAAACGCAATGCCTGGGAATTCCCTCCACGACCTGTGTAAAGAAAGGCACGATGTTTTACTGGGGGCCGTAAGGCTTCCCGTAAATGGAGGGAGAAACCGTCGTCCTGGAGGGGAATATGGAGTCTCCTCCAAAATAATGCAACGCCAAGAAAACTCCCCCTGGGTTTTTGCAGACAACTGGAAAATTCGTTCTAAAATCTGTCTTGAGAAGCCAATACAGTTGTCAAGAACTTAAAAAAAGGGCTATTGATTTTCATGTTCTCTATATAAAACAATGCTGGAAGGAAATATTGGTGACTATGTAAGTTTAAGGAGGAGTCTTTCTAAGTGTGCAGGCAAGGAAGAAACCATAATGGGAAATGTGCTGGATTTACATATCAAAACAGTCGATGAATTCAATGAAGAAGCAGATGTCAAAATGGAAAAATACCAGTGACTTCCGGTGGACAGAGCTAATATTCTAAATATGCAAAGGGATCTTCTCTGTTTTTTTATGAGATAAAAACAGGAATGGAAAAACGGGGAAAGGTCACAGGCAGGGCCTCACAGAGCGGGGTCTCGAGCCCCCTGGCTAGGACCCTGAGGTCGATTCCGAAGGAACAGGGAGTCCCAGCAGAGGCCCGGCAGGGTCGGATTTACGGTTGAAAGTGCGCCCTCTGGCGGCTGCGGCGGGAACAGACTTTGCAGGGCAGGGGTAGGAGGGCCGGCGGGGGAGACCTTGCCAAGGTCCAAGTGAGAAGCCAGGGAGATGCTCCAGGTGAGAAGATGGTGGGGATCAAGGCGGGAGAAACGGTCCGGCTGCACAGACTTCGGAGACGGAGCCCAGGGAACGTGCTGAACGATGCAGCGCGAGGTGTGAGGCCGAAAGGCAAGGATGACTTCAAGCTTTGACCTCAGCTGCTAGAAGGGAGCTGTCCTCCCTGAGGTATGGAAAGCTGGGGAGAAGCAGGTTTGGTAGAGAAAGTAAGTGCTTTGGTGGCGGGAGTGTGAGAATCACAGCGTTTCTGGAGGGAATGTTGTCAATGTGTGTCAAAATATTTTGCAAGACGCAGGCCATTTTAAACCAGCAGAGCAACTTGCAGCAATTTGTGTCGGGAAAATAGCAATCTAGGAATCAAGAGAGCACACTGCATACAAGTCTCCTCGTGGCCGCTCTGCTCCCAAGAGCAAACATTTGGAAAAACAAGTATTCTTAAAGCAATAAAACATGGCACGTCGAAGAACAGAATTCCATACACCCATTAAAATATAATCTGTGTTTGGCGACAAGGAAAGGCGTTCAGAACCTTCAGTGAAGTGTAAAAAGCAGATTAGAACACTGTATAATCCCATTTTGACAAAATAAACTTTGTGAGTGTACAGATGCACGAAGATCGAACCTGGGAGTATTATAGACACCGATTGCATACACAGCGGCTACCCTAGCGAGGTGTAATTAGGAGCAAGGTTGCTGTTGGGGGTCAAATCGTGTCCCCTAAAATTCGTATGTTGAAGTCCTAAGCCTCATAGTGCCTTAGAATTTGACCTTATTTGAAAATACAGTCATTGCTGTTGTAATTAGTTAAGATGAGGTCATTAGGTTGGGATAGTAGGTGTCCTGATAAAAAGGGGGAAAGAGGAAATTCGGACACACACACACACACACACACACACACACACACACGGCGAACATCATGTGAAGCTGAAGACAGAGATCAGGGTGATGCTTCGACACACCAAGCACCAAAGATGACCAGTAAAACCAGTAAAGCCTGGGGGCAGTCCCGGGACAGGCGACTCCTCACAGCTTTAGAAGGAACCATTATTTATGGCAGCACGGTGCTCTGAATTTCCAACCTCCAGAGCTGTAAGACTATACATCTCTGTTGTTTGATCTGTTAGGTTGTGGGACTCTGTTATGGCCACCCCAGCGAGGGAAGACAGCTGGCTTTCTCTTCTTTTCATTTTTTTTTTTTTTTTTTTTTTTTTTAGAGAGAGCGCACTTGCATGTGCGTGAGTGGCGGGAGAGGGGCGGAAGGAGAGGGAGAGCATCAGGCTGACTCCTCGGCCGGCCACCTAGCCCCATGAGGGGCTGTCTCGCGACCCTGAGATCATGACCTGAGCCAAAGTCAAGAGTTGATCCTTTAACCCGCTGAGAGCCACCCAGGTGCCCTAATAGAGCTGACTTCCCAGACTGTCTGAAATGTCTGCAATAGGCACTTACTGAATTTAACCTCAGAAAAACAAGGTATTTTCACTGTAAATAAATTTGTATTAAAAAGTAAGTCTCCGATGCAATGTGATTGCTCCTCAATCTGTTTCAGATATGTCTTCCCATCGATATTTTTATATTCTGAGCCGTATTCCGGAAAGTGCAGATACAACAAGGTCATTCATTTTTTTTTTAATGATTTAAATTGAAAAAAAAAAAAAATCAAAGTCCCCCCCTGCTGCCGAGGTTCTAGGAAGGTAGGAAGGAAGCACTAAGAGTAGTGTGGGTGGGTTGGAAGCACGACGACTTGGGAAAGAGTAAGGAGGATGTCCCCAACCGCACTGTTTATACTACGGGAAAACCGAATGCAACCCAAGCAGCCAGTGGCAGAAAGTTACTTGAGTTCCAATAAGTACCCCAGGTTCTGTGCTATTGGTTCCCTCATTGAAGGCTTAATATTAGTCTTTATTCACCATCACCTATAAAAAGAGTTTGACCTGTCTTCCCTAATTTGAACATGAGAAAAGGAAAGTTCATCTTCAGTAGCAATAAAAAAAGAAAATGTAGTTGGGAAAAGAAGAACAGAATACACATCAAGAAAAGAGAAGGAAATTAATTTTTTTAAAGGTAGAAATAGGGGCACTTTTGTGGCTCAGTCGGTTAAGCATCCGACTCTTGGTTTTGGCTCAGGTCATGATTTGTGGGTGGTGAGATCGAGCCCCATCGATGGGAGTCTGCTTAAGACTCTCTCTTCCTCTGCCCCTCTTGCTCTCTCTCTCTCTCTTAAAAAAATAATAAATGCAGAATAAAGTAATTAGAAAATAGGAAAAAGCAGAATTGATAAATGCAAGAGGTAGTCCTTTTCAAAAATACATAACCAGCAAAGATCTCACTTTAAATTATTTCAATGAAAAAATGGACAAGACAGAGTACCAAGGTATATGTTTTTACTTATCAAATAAAAGGATGCCTTTTACATGACTTCACTAAATGTTAGTAAGAGAAAGATGTAGCCACTTCTCTCAAGTATAGCTGATGATAAATTGAAAAAAAGACCTTTCCAGGGGCACCTGGGTGGCTCAGTCGTTAAGTGTCTGCCTTCAGCTCAGGTCGTGATCTCAGGGTCCTGGGATCGAGCCCTGCATCGGGCTCTCTGCTCAGCAGGGAGCCTGCTTCCCTCTCTCTCTCTGCCTGCCTCTCTGCCTACTTGTGATCTCTCTCTCTGTCACATAAATAAAATCTTGAAAGAAAGAAAGAAAGAAAGAAAGAAAGAAAGAAAGAAAGAAAGAAAGAAAGAAAGAAAGAAAGAAAGAAAGAAAGAAAGAAAAGACACCTTTCCAGAGAGGAACCCAACAACATGTGCAAAAAGCCTGTGAGAGGTGGACAGAGATCTACCCACATCGTGCCATAGGTATGTGTCTTATATTGCTGCGGGGACATTATCATAAATTTAGTGGCGATACAACCATCATCCCGGAGCTCTGTCGGTCGGTCAACAGTCCAGGCGGACTCTGCTCTTTCCCCTGCTCCCCGTCAAAAGCAAGGTGCAGACCAGCTCGAGCTCCAAACCTGGAGGGCCCGGGGGTAGGGGCAGGGGAACGCACTTCCGGGCTCATTCGCGTGGCTGGCAGGGGGCGGGGCACACTCCGAGGTCTCTGTGAGCCCTAGTGTCTCCCGAATTCCTGGTCGCAGAGCGCCTGCCCCTCCCCCAGCAGCACCCCTCGGGTCCTCCCATCTTCAGATCCGAGTTCTCCTTGGGCCGCACGGGTCTCACTCCAGCCAGAGAACGTTCTCTGCTTCTACCACATGCAATGACATTGGGACCACGAAGATCATCCAGGATGGGCTTTGTAACTTAGTTATTTCTGTGAAGTTCCCTGTACCATTTGGGGAAGGTGGACAAGGTGGTGGGGGTGGGTTCTACCTACCTTCGGAGAAAATGCTGCAATTATTTTAAGGAGAAAAAAATGAGCTATTAATCAGGGTTTCTCGACCTTGGCACTACTGACCTCTTAGACTGGATGATTCTTTGTCGTGGGGACTGTCCTGGGCACTATAGGTTCAGCAGCAACCCCGGCCTCTACCCACCAGAGGCCAACAGCTCCTCCCCCACCCGAGCTGTGACAACTGCAAATGTCCGCAAACATGTCCAAATGTTCCCGGAAGGTCAAAATGGCCCCCCCGTTAAGAACACTCACGTACTGGGGCATCTGGCTGGCTTAGTCAGTGGAGCGAGCAACTCTTGATCTCTGGGGTGTAAGTTCGAGCCCCATGCTGGGTGCAGAGATTACCTAAAAAAGTAAAACCTTGGGCGGCTCAGGTGTTGGTTGAGCAGCTCAGGTCATGATCTCAGGGTCCTGAGATCAAACCCCGCCCCACAAGCCCCTGCTTGCGGATTTTTTTTTTCTCCCTCTCCCTCTCCCCTGGCTCACTCTCTCTCTTTCTTTCTAAAATAAATAAATAAATCTTTAAAATAAATATAATCTTTTTAAAAATTAAAATAGGGCAACTGGGTGGCTCAGTCATTAAGCGTCTGCCTTTGGCTCAGGTCATGATCCCAGGGTCCTGGGATATTAAGAGAGAGTGAAATGCCTTGTGTGAAAAATTACCAGTGGTTATGCAGGTTTGGTCATAACAGTCGTTTTATTTTCTTATTCTTTTCTATGCTTTTCAAGTTTGAATAGCTATTGCTTCTAAGCACTATTTGGCGAAGCAATTTCTCATCAAATGGATTTTGAAACATGAAATCGGTGTCTTTATTCTTGGGAGAACTTCTCCTTGATGGCACTTCACTGTTCTTGTGTACTGTCGAAGGTTTGCATCTCTATTCATCACTGAAATAATGTTTTTCTCATTTATTTGTCGGACTTTTGTGTCAGAATATGTCATCGATGCCTAAAATTAATGGAAGCATCCATGGAATTAGCTGTTCCTTCATTATGAGAGAACTCTCTAGTTAAGTGGTCTGGCTGTCCAGACCATTTTTTGAGATAACTGCTCTGAGAACGTTCTTCGATAGTTTCCCTGATTATAGGACATTATGATATTCTGCTTATTCTTTGGTTGGTGTTGGCCATTTACACTTTCCTAGAAACTCATCCACTTCAAAATATTTATATTTATTAGATATGATTGTATATAAAATAATTTATAATTTATAATATCCACCTTATCTATAATTATATATTTCTCATGGAATTAATATTTTTCTCTCTTATTTATTAATTAGATTTTCTATAGGTTTGTCTCTTTCTACTGATTTTTTTCAGAAGAACTATCTTTTCATATTCTTAGCAGGTATAGCAGTTATGGAAAACCGTATGGAGGTTCCTCAGAGGATAAAAAATAGAACTGTCCCACTACTGGGTAAGTATCTAAAGGAAATGAAATCAGTGTCTCAAAAAGATAATCTGCATGCCCCTGTTCAGCACAGCCTTCTTCAAAATAGCCAAGACATGAAACAACCTCGATGTCCATTGATAGTTGAATGAATAAAAAAAAACTCTACCATGGAATACTGTTTTGCCATAAAAATGAAGAAAACCTTGATATTTGTGACATCGGTGAACCAGGAGGGCATCATGCTTAGTGAAATAAAGCACACAGAGAAAGACAAGTCCTCTATGATCTCATTTACATGTGGAATCTAAAATAGTCAAACTCAGAACCAAATGGTGGTGACCACAGGCTGGGGGGTGGGGAAATGGGGAGATGCTGGTCAAAGGTACAAACTTTCAGTTCTAAGATGAATAAGTCCTAGGGATCTAATGTGAAGCCCAATGACTAGCTAATAATACTGTGCTATATACAGTAAATTTGCTAATAGAGTAGATCTTAAATGTTCTCACTACACAGACACAAAATGGTAACAACATGAATGGATGTATTACTTAACTTGATTGTGGTGACCATTTCACAATGCATATGTATATCAAATCATCACATTGTACACCTGAAGTACATATGATTTTCCTTAGTCGATGACACCTCAAGAAAACTGGGGAGGAGAAAAAAGATGTTGTGGAAAAAAAGAGAAAAATATACATACTTACCAGTTGTCCCATTTTTCCATTTTTCCTTTAATGTATTTCCTTCTCTTTTCTTCAGGTTTGTTTTGCTGTTCCCTCCCTAGGTTCTTGGTATCAATCCTTAAGTCATTTACCCTATTTTTATTTTTTGTATTATGATTTCTTTTTTTTTAGTTGTATTTATTTTTTTAGTCATCTCTGCATCCAAGGTGGGGCTCAAACTCACAACCCTGAGATCAAGAGTCACGTGCTCCTCTGACTGCCAGATGCCCTTGAATTCCTTCTTTAATACTATAGACTCTTACTGTTTTTTGTTTTTTGGTTTTTTTTTAAAGATTTTATTTATTTGTTTGACAAAGAGATCACAAGCAGGCAGAGAGAGGAGGAAGCAGGTTCCCTGCTGAGCAGAGAGCCCGATGCGGGGCCTTGATCCCAGGACCCTGAGATCATGACCTGAGCCGAAGGCAGAGGCTTTAACCCACTGAGCCGCCCAGGCGCCCCTGGACTCTTACTGTTTTATTATGAATTCTTTCTGCAGGAGCTGCTGATTCCCTGCTTCCCTCACTCTTTCTTCTTCAGTAATAGAAATTTACTGAGTTCATTGCCGAGTTAAAAAGACTACATTTCTTAGCCTGACCTCTATCAGGAGTAATTAGAATTTTTCCTAGTTGACAGCTGCTTCTGTATTTTGTACATGGTCTTTTCAGATATGTACACATATTACATTTTCCATCATGACTTCTTGCCTGGTACAGTTAGAAAATCTCCACTTTACAGTTACTAGTATCTTCGTCAGCTAAATTTCGTATGGTATTTTGTTATGCTGAAAACTGTACTCATCATTCTTTTTTCTTTTAAAGTTCTTGGCAACTGCAGTGACAAATTTTAGAATAGTATTTCTGCTTGTCTGCAAAAACCTATTAGGATTTTAATTGGATTGGCTTTGATTTGGAGGTGGATCAACATTTTCATCATCTTCCCATCCAAGAAAATGGTTTGTCTCTCCATTTTACTTAAGCTTTATGCCTTCCATAAAGTATTGTGCCTTTCTTTACACAGGTCATAAAGTTTATTCCTAGGGATGTTACGTTTGGAATGGCTCTCTTGAAGGGAATGTCCTACCCATGATATCACGGATGGCACGTGTCACAGTGAGTAGGTTGGTGTGATAGTGTGTGGGAAACCTTTCAGTGGGGTCATTGCAGGCCAGTCCCGGCTTCCAGTAGTCCCATCACTGGGAGAGCGTGAGAAGCTCATCTGAGCAGGTCCTGGAGTTAGGAGGTAGTGGGGATGGAGATTTAGTCCCAAGGGGTGTATCACCACAGCCCAGACACTATACCATTTCTCTCCAAAGAGACATTTTCCATCAGAAGATTTTCACAGCACAAATCCAGCCTGGAGGATCATCCCTAAGACCATGTGTGGGGCAATATGGTAAGTGAAAGGACCCATGGAAGATTCTGAGTGTAAAACAAAGAGCTCTGTTTCCCACACCTTCGTCAGGGTGGCTCTTGTGGAACACAAGCTCAATGCTGAGAAAGCCTCACCTTCCAGTCTGCGACATGGAAAAGACACACTAAAAAGGAAACCAGTCCCCAGTAGGTGCCCAGAAGTAATGGGTGCGCACATTCCCTGAGGACGGGTGGAAGAACGAAACGCTGTTCCTAAAAACCCCAAATTGGAAACAACCCAACTGTACACCAACCGCAGACAAGATACGCACATCGAGGTGCACAGCAGAACTCCATGCCCTCGGCAGCCCTCAGGACCCTCAGCATGGACAACCCTCACAATTGTGATGTTAAGGATCCTGGACAGAAAAAAGTACATACCGTGAGATTCCTGTAGATTAAATTTTTTAAAAATAGGCAAAGCTCCTCGCTGGGAAGGAAATGAGGATACTGTTTACTCTTGGGTCAGGAGTGGTGACAAAGGTGGCGGGTTAATGCTCTGTTTCTTGATCTGGAGGCTGGTTACATGTGTACGAATATTTTTTTGTTTTGTTTTGTAAATATTCACTGAGCTGCATGCTTGTAACTTAAGACTATTTCTGTGTATATGTCACATTTCAATAAAATATATTCACCACCAGCGCCCCCCCAAATTATCTGAACCAGCAGTTCTCAAAGTTTTTAGACTCAGGACCACTTTAAACTGGTAAAAACATCAAGGAGCCTATAGATCCTTTGTTTATGTGGGAAATACATTTAATGATATTTAACATATTGACAATGAACACTGAGACATATATGGGATATTTATTAAGTCATATAAAAATAACAGTATAAACTTATTATATGTTAATATAATATTTTTATTTTTTAAACTGTATTTTTCAAAGCAAAAAAATCCTAAGAATAGTGCAGCCACTTTACATTTTTGTGAATATCTTTAATACCTAGCTTAACAGAAGAGAGCTGGATTCCCCTATTTTCTTCTATGATACCCCTATGATACCACACGTCGTGTAACTTCTTAGTTACCTTACCGTATTCTCATGAGGGCATGAGATTGAAAAAGGCAAATAACATCTTAATATTATTAGAAAAATAGCTTTGACCTCCGAATTCTCAGAAAGAGTTGTGGGGATGCCCAGAGGTCCCCAAAACACACTTTGAGAACTACTGATCTAAACAGATTAAAGTGTTTTGAAGGGGGCGGGGTCTAAGCTCTTACAACTTTAAGCCAAATTTATGTGCACATCATCGCTCCCTTATGAGAATTTTCTGGTAGTGAATAAACTCCTAAGAATGTTTGTTTCAGTTCTTCCTTCACAGGGCACAATGATCACCAGGCTAGCTTTATCTGTGTATTCTTCATAATGTGCTGAAAGAACCAGGCAAAGGCCTTGGTCTAGGGTTCTCTCTTCTGGCTTGCTGAATGTCCTGACCTTGCACATTAAAATGTTGCCACCTTGAAAATTTAGATGGCATGGATAAATTCCCTCAAAGGTGCAATTTACCAAAACTGACATAAGAAGAAAGAGAAAATCGGAATAGCACTGTATCTGTTAAAGAAATTGAATTCATAATTAACAGCTTACCAATAATAAAGAATCCAGACTCCCCATGTCTTTATTGATGAATTATATAAAATATTTGAAGGAAGTAATAACACCAATCTCATTTAAACTTTCTCAGAAAAAAAAGGATGGAAGACTCCCTAATTCATTGTATGAAGTCAGCATAACCCTGATACCAAAAACTTGCATTGCAAGAAAAGAGAGACTGAGGGGCCTCATAAACATAGACAAAAAAACAAAACAAACAACAACCAAAAAAAATTTAATGAAATACAATCAGTTGACTCCAGTAATACAGGAAAATTAATTATGACCAAGTAAGGTTTATCCTAGGAACGCAAAGCTCTTTTAATATTCAAGGACCAAATAATACAATTTCTAATAAAAGATGAAATTCATATGGTCACTTCTATAGGTGAAGAAAATATATTTGACCTAACGTAATACCCATTCATAATTAAAACTCTCAGCAAACTAGGAAAAAAGAGAATTTCCTCAATATGATTAAGGATGTTACAGGTTGAATTGTATTGAATTGTGTCTTCCAAAAAGATGTGTTGAAATTCTAACCTATACATGTGACTATATTTGGAAATAGGGTCTTTTCAGATATAATCAAGTTAAGATGGAGATCGTCATGGTGGGCCCTAATCCAATATGACGGGTGCTAAGAAGAGGAAAGTGTCATGTGAAAACAGAGGCACAGGCAGAAGAAACCCATGTGATAATGGAGGCAAAGATCAGAGTGATGTGTCTCTAAGTCAAGTAATGCCAGAGTTGCCAACAAATACCACAACTAGAAGAGGGGAGGAGGGATTCTCCTCTATAGGGATAGGAGGAAGTATAACCCTAATGAAACTTTGATTTATTTTATTTGTTTAGATCCATTTATTTATTTGAGAAAGATTATTTTCACACATGCACACAAACATGTGTAGGGGGAGGGGTGGAGGGAAAGACTCTTTAAACAGACTGAGCTCGGAGCCTAACATGGGGCTCAATCCCACAACCCACGACCCATGAGATCATGACCTGAGCCAAAATCAAGAGTCAGATGCTTAACCGAATGAGCCACCTAGGTGCCCCTGAAACCTTGATTTGAGATTCAGAGCTTCCAGAACTTTGGAACAATAAATTTATTTTTTTCAACCACCCGAGTTGTGGTGTCAGCCTGTGTATCAGCCCAGGTAAACTAATACAAAAGCATCTATGAAAAACCTACAGCTGAATTACATTCATGCTGAAAAACTGAATGTTTTCCCTCCTAAGATGAGAAACAAAAATGAAGATGTCTACCTTACTTTTATTCAACACTGCTAGAGTCCTAAACAATAAGACTAGACAAAAAAGTAATAAAAGACATAAAAATTGAGGAAAAAGGAGTAAAACTATCTCTGTTCTCAGATGGCATGTATATATATTAGAAAGCCCAAGGAATCTATAAAAAGAAATACTGTGACAAATAAATATATTAAATTTACAAAATACAAGATCAATTTTCCAAAATCAATTGTATGTCTATATAGTAAAAAATTGGATTGGACATAAATAATAAATGCAATAGCATCAAAAACATAAAACATTTAGGCATAAATTTAACAAGAGATACATAAGACCTCTGCATTGAAACCTGTAAAACATCGGTGAGAATTAAAGAGGAGCTAAACAAAACAGAGAGATATTCCATGTTCATGGATTTAAATTTAATATTGTTAAGACGTCAGTTTTCCCCAAACTGACCTCTAGATTCAACTCAAACCCAATTTATATTTAACAGGTCTTATTTTGTAGAAATTGGCAAGCCAATTCTAAATGTTATATGGACCTAGAAGGGCCAAAATAATCTTGAAAAAGATTTACACTCCTGATTTCAAGACTTACTAGAAATTTACAGCAGTCAAGATAGTGTGAATTGGCATAAGGATAGAAAAAAATAGAAGAATATAACAGAACAGAGTCCAGAAATAAGCCAACATAGAAATTATCGACCAATTTTGACAAAAGTGCCAAGCCAATTCAGTGGAAAATGGAGTTTCCATTTCATTAAACAAATTATCCTGGAACATCTGGATAACCATATAGAAAACAAAACAAAACAAAACCTTAACTCCTAGCCTACACTATAATAAAAAAGACTACTAAAAATAGATCATGGACCTATATGTAAAGCCTAAAATTTCAAAGCTTCTAGAAGAAAACATACTAAATAAAACAACTTCAAATTTCAGGATGGGCAAAGACTTTTTGGAGAAAACACTGAAAGTGCTAATCATAATATTAAAAATTGATACATTAAACTGTATCAAAACCATAAGCTTCAGCTCATAAGACAAAATTAAGAAAATGAAAAGACCAGCCACAATCTGAGAGGAAATATTCGTAATAAATATATATGACAAAAGGCTTGTATCCAGAATATACAATGAACTCCTAAAAATCAATAATTAAAAAGATAATCTAGGGCGCCTGGGTGGCTCAGTCGTTAAGCGTCTGCCTTCGGCTCAGGTCATGATCCCAGGGTCCTGGGATTGAGCCCCGCATCGGGCTCCCTGCTCGGCAGGAAGCCTGCTTCTCCTGCTACCATTCCCTCTGCTCGTGTTCCCTCTCTCACTGTGTTTCTCTCTGTCAAATAAATAAAATCTTTAAAAAAAAAAAAAAAAAAAGACAATCTAACCTCTAAAATGACCAAAAGACTCGAACAGACATCTCACAAAAGAATATATACAAATGGTCAATACCATTAAGAAAAGGCGCTCAACATCCTTAGTCATCAGGGAAATGTAAATTAAAACCACAATGAGTAGGGGCGCCTGGGTGGCTTAGTTGGTTAAGGGACCAACTTTTGATTTTGGCTCAGGTCACAATCTCAGGGTTGTGAGATTGAGCCCCGTGTGGGCTTCATGCTGGGCATGAAGCCTGCTTAAGATTTTCTCTCCCTCTCCCTCTCCTTCAGCCCCTCCCACCTCCCTCACTAAAAACAAAAGAAAACAAAAACAGAAAACAAAACCAAAAAGCCTACAATAAGATACAACTTGTTAGATCAGTTGAGATTACTAAAGTCAGACTGACAGCACCAAGTGTTTGTGCACTTGTGGAGCAACAGGGATTCTCATTCTTTGCTGGTGGAAGTATAAAACGATAAAATTCCACTCTTAAGCAGTAGTATACCAAGGTGGGGGGCAGGGTGGCATGAGTGATATGCCCCAGGTCAGGCAACAAGGGGTGCAATATCTGCAGAGAATTTAAACACAATAATAAAACCAAGCCAACTACACATAATTGGTTCACTTTATCGGTGCCATGTGGCAAATATGCCTACTTCCTGGAGTGGACTGTTCCTATCTCACCCCTTGTGATGCTATCACTCAAGAAAAATGACAACAAATGTCAGCAAAATATGCTTTATTTCTTTATAACCTTCATTCATTATAGCGGAAGACTGAAAGCAACCCAAATGTCCACAACCAGGATTGTGGACAATTGCAGTATATTTACAAAATGGAATGTTACTCAGCCATAAAAAAGAACAAAGCACTGTGAGTAAATTTCACGAACGTTATGAGACTTTGGCAGGTGGAAGGTTGAATGTGATTAGGTCCTTGGTTGCGGGGTTGCATCTTAGGGCTTCCTATCTTCTGACACAGGGATTATTAACACACTGCTTGATATGCAAGGGCCCTTGGGAGACACTTTCTGAACGGAGGATGCTGGGAGGGAATCTAGCCGAGGGCTGGGACTTAACTTCTCCAAACACCAAGATTCAACTAGGGGTTCTTGGAGCTGGTTGGCTCAAGAATCCATCGCCCCTTCCTCTCTGGGTCTTATCCAAATTCATATGCCTCCAAACCATTTTCTTCCACCTTCCCTTCCCCTCTCCCAGCTTCCCAGGGTGGTGGCCTTAGCATCAGTTAAATCTTCCTTCTCAAGCTATCTGTCCTCAAGGCTGATAGGTTCATCCAAGGTCTGAACCAGGATGTTGGAGTCTGGGATGTGGACACCTGGAGCTCAAGGCAGCGCCCCAAGACCTGACAGGTAGCAGGGGTCAGCGGAAGCCTTCGGACTGTCTTCAACAAGCTCTCAGACTTTCCTGCCTTCCCCAGTCATCTCAACTGCAGAACCAAAAGCTGGTGTTCAGCCCCAGGCTACGGGTGGGCTGTTGGGTGTTGTCTACAGTCCAGTCTGGACCAGGGACAGTAAGGAAAGATCTAGGGTTTGGGTGCCCAGAGACACTCCAGTAACCCAGCTCCTGGTCCCATGCAATACCAGGGATGCTGTGCAGGGTCAGAGTCTTGACTAGAACCCAAGCCTCCAGTCACCCACCGTGCAGATCTTCCTGCCACACTAGGCCCTCCTGGATAGGGGAGAAACCCACAACAGCGCTGGTCAC
This sequence comes from Procyon lotor, assembly GCA_028646535.1. Taxonomy (NCBI): domain Eukaryota; kingdom Metazoa; phylum Chordata; class Mammalia; order Carnivora; family Procyonidae; genus Procyon; species Procyon lotor. The sequence continues at coordinate 5,498,006 of CM053605.1, read as the reverse complement.
TCACTGAGTCCGCAGGCTGCCCTCATTTCTCTACTCCCAGCATCCTTAGCATGCATCTCCAGAGACCCTCAGGAAGGTTCTACAAGAATGAAAAATGAAGGAAAAAGGATGATGAAATATGAAAGAGACGTGGATGGGTGCAGGAGGCAGGCAGGTAGGCACCTGACCCTGGAAGCTCCTCCTGGGTCCGAGACAGGTGGGAGGAGGGAGCAGCAGGAGCAGGTGCAGTGCACGCACCAGCGTTTCCAGAGGAGGGTATGAAGTCGGGGAGGGGAGATGGGGGATTTGTCTAGAAGCTGTATTTGCCGGACAAACACTCTTTTAACAAAGACAGTGTTCTGCGGACGCTGGTCTTGGTGAGGAAGCTGGAAGGGATAAGGCTGCAAAAGGGGCTGAGTCCATGCCTGATTGGATGGATGGATGGATGGATGGATGGATGGATGGATGGATGGTAGGTGGTGGGTGGATGAATGGAGTGAGTGAGTGAGGGAGTGAGCGAGCGAGCGAGTGAGAGTGTGCGAGCGAACCTCAGCCCTCCCTCAGCCGGAGCAGCGCACCCGGGGGTGGGGAGACGGGGGCGCAGGCGCTCGGGTGGGGGCGGGGCGGGGCGGACTAGAGGCGGAGTTAGGGAAGGGACGGGCACGCCAGCCAAACTTCCGGTGCCTGCAGAGCGCCGAGCGGCGGTCGCCCAGAAAGAGGCTGCTCCGGCAGAGGCTGCACTGGCCGAGGCTGCAGGGCGGACGCGCGGCCGGGCGCAGCCATGGTGAAGATCAGCTTCCAGCCCGCCGTGGCCGGCATCAAGGGCGACAAGGCCGATAAGGCGTCGGTGTCCTCCGCGGCGCCGGCCCCGGCCGCTGAGATCCTGCTGACGCCCGCTCGGGTAAGAGGGGCCGGGGGTTGCTCAGGCTCGGGCTGGAGTCGGGGTGGGGGGGCACGCCCCGCTGGCCCCGGGAACTGTTCAAGGCGCATCGGGGTCCCGGAGCCGTGACCCGAGGGAGTGCGGGTCCGGAATGGGTCCTCCATCCCAAAGTGAGGAGGGGGCTTGCGTCCTCTCTTAAAGTGGCAGCCGAAAGCAAAAGTCCGAGGAGTGGGAGGGGTCCGAGTCGCTGGTCCCCAGGTGGGGAAGCGCTCGAGGTCTCTTCCAAAAGTGAAGGGACCCTAAGCGGTTGGCCCCAAGACTGGGGAAGAGGCCGGCAGGAAGAAGTTGGGGGAATGCTGGTGGGGGGTAGGCGTCTGTTTCTAATCA